>VOPJ01012688.1:0-89638 GCA_014673585.1 Semibalanus balanoides
AGAGTTATAATTGAAATGGATTTAATAGGAGCAAAAGTCTACCCTTTTCATTTGTATTATTTATCGGCACAATTGTGTTGGATATATCAGATTGTGGACGTGAAAATACGTTATGAAACGTAGCCTGGATCACATTAGTGTTCCTTATTCATCGACTCAAACTAGGCAGGATTTTCGCAGAAGATATGTATCATATGAGAGTTGGCCCATGATGATACAAATATACATACAAATGCATTATATTTAGTTGCACCTCACACGTCTGCCACCTCTTCATCTTCAATCTGATTCTGCTTTAGAGTTTTGTTTTGCTTTTTATACTTTTTACATCAATGTCGTGGAGGTGTACGATTTTTAGCTTTAGTTTTATTTACAGTAGACAGTGTTTATTTGTCAAAGTATGATGTTTTTCCTGACACAATATGTTATAAGAACGTATACCTAATTAAATCAGATTTAACTCATGAAAGCAATATCTGTCCGTCTCTAAAGTAATACATATATAACTTATAAACACATATGTGTTCTTAATTTTCCAATTAACTACATTATTATTGGTCTATAGATCAAGATTCATGTTGTTAATTGGCTTCTTATCAGTGCATAATGTTAGCATTATATTATGCCAGACCATTACTCCTTCCGGTTCATATCCTTGAACGGAAGTGATTTGCATGAGTTAACGCCACACAAGCATACGCCGAACCGGGGGCTGCTTATTTTCACGCTAAGTGAACGTAAACTATTTAGATATTTCCGTGTATGACTCACTGACTCAGTAATAATAATGCCCCATTCGTCCGTGGGACAATATTTGTAGCACCGTCAGTAGCCTCTAACCAACGTAGCCTTTTTCCATTTATTTATCTCCTCGTAACTGTCATTCTATTCCGGTTCTGTATTTCTCCTCGCATCCATCTCAGGCACCACCTCTTGCCGCTACCAGTTTACATGCCCAGGACTACGACGCTCTGCTGCCGTTTCAACACCGACGGTAAACAATCCACTTCAATCAACGGGCCCGGTTTTCTCTTTGAGACCACACGCGCAGGCCGGGCGCCGCGCGGGAGGCGGCGGGTACCTCTTGCCGGTCTGAACGCGCATGTTCAGGTCCAGCAGCTCCCCCGACCGTCAGAGCTCGGCGATCGAATCACCAATCACCGCCGCGGGGCAGATTCAGGCAGTGAACAGCCGTCCGCACGCGACCGTAGCGCCTCTCCCAGGGACGGCGGCCGGTTTACGACCCACTGTTAGAGTTTAGTGCATGCTTCATGGCCAGGATGTGCTTCACGGCCAAGATGAGCCCGCTGGGGCTGATCAGGACCGCTGCCGGCCCCTCGGGACCGACCGACCAACTGAAGCTACCGGGCTAACGGCCGGCTCTTCTGTTTCAGGATGTGGTCCGGCGCTGCTGCGGCCGAGTGAAGCTGCGTGGGTGTGTTCCTCGGTACGGTACCGGTCATCCCGTGACCCACGGATACAAGGCGGAGGTATCTGGACAAACACAGGCGGTATCCAGGGATCCAACATGTCGCGAATGCTGGGCATCGACGCTGTCGGGATCCGGACGAACGGATCGGGGCCGAGCTCTGAAGAGCCCATCTCGCCTCTGTCTTCAGAAATCAGCGGACACACAGGTGAGGAACGTCAGTGTGCTTTAACACCGAACGTCGGTGTGTTTTAACACCAGCACGTCATCGGAACTGGACTTTTCTGTTCTCCTGTGTCACGTCCGTCCCCGAGGAACGCCGGAGCACAGTCGGGCATTCCAGAACGATTTGGTAGCGATAACATCACACCCACTTATGGCTGAGAATATCACTACAAGCGAAACTAGATCTTTCTCGGTAGGCAGTGATGACGAGGTCGGATCAGTGGAAGGGACACACATGTGTGAGGACGGAGTGCACACCGGTTCTTTATCTTTCGTGTTTTGTTGGATAAACAGAGTTACAAAAGTGTCAGTGCGTCACACATTGCGAAGACATTTGTTGGAGATTAAGACATTTTTCGCATATCGAAGCAAACATAATATACTCACCATCATTAACGATTTAAGGGCAAACATCAACTACGTCATGGTTCAGCTTTAGCGCATACTGGGTGAACAACTTTGAAGTCATGTTTGTATCGCAACGCAATAATTTAGTGTGACCGCATTTCGTCAGCGACGATGTTTCACCGGCATAACAAGATCCCCTTACCAGCCAAAGATAATACCCTGACTTGTATTCCAGTCTAACGACTTAACTATCCGTTACAAAGCGAGAACGTTGCCACTTCGCTGACCTGGTGACCTCAACCGCCCTCGCGGTGACCCCGTGACCCGCCGCACGCGCCCATGGCCTCCGGGCGCGTTGACCCGGCCTTGTTAGGACAATTAGCGACTCCACGCCACCTCCAGGCACCACCATCGCCGCCATCGCCGCCATCGCCTCCGCCGCGCCGCCCCGGGTGGTGTGACCGATTCGTCAGTGTTTGTTCGAGACACCGTCTAACGGTTGGACCGTCGGTCACGGGCCAGTGCTGATGACCGACCTCTGTTTCGGGTCACCGGTCACGGCTGACCGGTCACCGGCGACTGCCAGTCACCGGTCACCGGTGACTGTCGGTGACCGACTCTGCCTAACACGGCACCACACCTGCATGTCCCCGGTGGCAGTCAATCTATCTGATCTCCTGTCCGAGCCACATTAGCATTGTGACCTGTGCCGGTATAATTCGGGTGTCACTAGCAGCCCTGGTTTGCCCCACGACCTCGTACCGGCTCCGTAACAGAGAGTAACCATCTTTATCTGATCGGCACTGCAGGGGCCGTCTATACGAGTTCCGCCGACCGTGCTTTGACTGCGAGAACAGGCGAAACGATTCGGGAAGAATGCTCGTTGGGAACGTTAACAACAATGTAACGAACGGAGGTTGGAAGGGTGGAGGGAGAATGATTGGACAGTGGACAGTGGATATAGAAGGACGCCATGCTCGCTGGTTTCTTAGTTTCTTTCTCTCTCTCTACGCTCGACATGGCTGCCTCTCTGACTGGAACACAGCAGTTTCGCCGGATGCACGTGACCGTTTCTCTCCTGCTCTCTGACCGAGGGGATATTAGTTAACGCCGAATGAATGGCGACACGGTCAGTCGAGAGGCAATGGCGTGACACGGAGAAGGGTGACCCAACTCTCCGCCGCGGGAAGCGCTCCACAGCCTTACCAGGGTGGGGTGCGAATCTCTCCGGGAAGGGGTGGGGCTGACAGTTAAATCAGGAGACAAGGACTAACCGTGTTTAATGACTTATGGTTCCTTAATCGGTCTGTATAGAGTTTTCCCAGGCCAAGACTTATGTTTATTTATACTTGGAGAATTACGCGGACTGCGAAGTCAACACCTACACAGTCACACACACTGATAGCTGACCGTTGAGCCCACGCTCCTCCAATCTTCAAACTCAGTTCGCAATCCTTTGGATTCCGTGACATATTTTCGTTCCGCATTTCTTTGTTGCGCATTTCTTCGTCCGCTGATTTTCGTCTGCAAGTTTTCGTCCGCGCACAATTTCGTGACGCCTTTCTTCCTCTCGCATTTCTTGGTTTTCGCAAATTTTCGTCCCGCACGTCTTCAAATCCGCAAAACTTTGTCCACGCAAATATACGTTTCGCAAATCTTCGTCAGCGATAATCTTCACCTCGCATTACTTCGTTCGGAAATATTCGTCTCGCATTTTTTCGTTCACAAATATTCGTCTGCGTAATTCTTCGTCTACGCAATTGTTCGTCCACAAAAAACAAATGTTTTTCACTTACAAACTTCGTAGATAATTTGTCTGTGATCGATTTGCTGACGGATAATTGAGGGCGAATATTTAACTACGTTGACGAAGATATGCAATGCATTTGCAATGATTTGCAGATTTGCGACGACGATTTGCTGAAAAATGATTGACGAAAATTCAAATTTGTGAAAGCACTGGGCAGGCGAAAAGTTGCGGACGAAATTTTAAATAGAAAGAAATACAAGACGATGATCATCGTTTTGTATTTCTTCGTTTGTAAATTTTCCTCCGCAACTTTTCGCCTGCCCAGTGCCCACTGTTTTCACACATTTTCATTGTCGCAAAATTCCTTGCCAGCAAATCGTTGCAAATCGTCATCAACGCAGTTAGATATTCGCCCTTAATTCTCCGTCCGCGAGTCTTTGGCAGGCTGATAATTGTCTACTGAATTTGTAACTGAAAAACGATTATTTGTAGACAAAGAACTGTGTAGACGAATATTTGTAGCCGCAAAAATGCATAGACGAATAATTGCGCAGACGAATATTTGTGGACGAAGAAATACGAGACTAGGATTTGCGAACGAAGAAATGCAAGACGGATTTTAACGCTGACGAATATTTGCGAAACGCAGACGAAGTTTTGCGGAGAATTGCGTGACGAAAATTTGCGGAAACAAAGAAATCCAAGAAGAATAAATGCGCTACGGTGGTCTGTGGCGCTACAATATTAGACTGTGACGAAAATCTGCAGACGAAAATCAGCGAAGAAATAAATTTTCGACGAAGAAATGCGGGACAAATATATGTGTATTTATATTACGTAAATTGCTCACTCGGCATTCTCAGGCTCGTTTTTTAAAGCTGGACTGGTCTTGAGTAAAATTACAGGTTAAGCTCATTTTCCCACGATAGCTTGTCTTCGAAATAAACTGCGCCTTTTTTATCACGCTCAGTTACGCCATTTGTTTCGTTCCACTTGGAACACTGCCCTAAATTGCAGCCTTTGTAGTTTGTGATTCATATCCCCATTAATAACAGACACCAAAAAGCATGCAGTCACCTTCGCGAAGCGCCTCTTATGCCCGAAACCCGGACTTTTTTAACAGGTTGGCCATGAACTGGGGATGATGTATTTATGGAAGTCGCTATCGCTGAAGGTTTTCACGGAACTCCCACTTTTAAATGAAAATGGGGTGAAACTGTTGGAAATGTAGACATTTTGGGATTATACGGGATTGCGGCAGAGCAGAATACAATCTGAAAAACTATTATCATGTGTATTATCAACAGTTTCCAGATCAAAATGTTTGTAAATGTTAATGGATTGTCCATTTTCCAAAGATTTAGTGGGGAGTGTAGGCACATGAGTCTTGCAAAAATGGGATGGTGCAGAGTATATGTCAAAACTGTATCCTATGATGAACTCTACCTGCCTCCCATCACCACCACTGGAGGTAGCCCCCGCCGCCTGTCGTCCCCATTATAACGTCAAAGCTGTGACTGATGACGTCATAGACAGCAGGCCAGCCGTCTGTCCACCCCGGTTTTGCGACGGTGGCGGCTTTGTTTCACCTGGGCCGTAACCGGAGGAGGGAGGGGAGGGCAGGGCCGCACCGGATACGGCGGAGACAGAGGCAGCTGACCCTCCACCTGGTGGACGGCTGGGCGGCCGGTAATTGTTTTCGGCGAGGGTCTGACGCCCTGAAGCCTTTCCGTTCGGGGCCAACGGTCGCCGTGCGAAGAAAGAACCACGCATGTCACGGGTATCGGCGATTGACATGCGTGGTTCTTTTGTTGCACGGTAGATACGGTCCTGGGGCGGGAGCACCATCGCCAATAGCGTTGTGCGGATAATTCAGTAGCTGAAATTGGGCAAATGGAGCTGACCAGAAGCTAGCCTGACTTCGTTTTTGTTTTCCTGCCGTCGTGACGGGTCACGGGTCGATTAATGTTTTTGCACTCACTGGTGCAGTGCGTTTCGGTCACGTTACGCGCGCTTTCTTTGTGTGATCACGCCATGCGACGATGCGCGGTCGGTCACCCCCGTTAGGACGGGTCAGGTCAGTGCTGAGTAACATGTGGGGTGCGTGACATGACCAGTCACAGCGCATGACAGTCACGGTCGAAGTGACTGCGGAGGAAATGGCCTCCTCTTCAGAAGCTGGGACGTGATGCGCGTATCAGCTGTTCAGAGTTAATCGCCCAGTATGTGCTGTGTTGTTCGGAGTTAATCGTCCCGCATGGGATGCGTTTTTCAGGCGACTTTTGTCACGGAACGAACGTGATAGCCGGGACAATGCGATGTTTTTAGTGCACAGCGGCCCTTTCTGAGTTACTGGTGCTGAAACTAAAACATCGCATCATGCCGTTTGTCGACTTTCTTCCCTATATTTTGAAAGCAGGTCGATACGGTCTGACGGCAGGCAGCAGGAGGTCAAATATGCTCTGTTGTGATCGGTCGCTGCAAGGCGGGAGGCGGCAAGAGCAACGCCACCTCCCGAATGTTGAGGGGGCGGAGGTATTCTGAGGTCCATTCTTTCCATGCAACGCCCATAGGCAAAATTTTAAAATCAGAAAATGTTGGGGGACATGTCCCCCCGTCCCCCGGTGGCGGAGCCCATGGGAGGCGGGGACTGACGTGACTAGTGACCACGATGGTTCTGAAGGCACAACCTTTCGGGAAAGCTGTTCGATTCCGAATCACTGGAAATTATTTGACAAATGAGGTTGCTAGAAGGAAAATGTGATAGGATGGTGTTGTCAACCCTCCTTCGATCGGGCTCGCCGCTCGAGGCATAGTACATTGAAAAAGAGCTGTGTCAGAACTGTTCGAGCGCTCCCACGAGGAAAAACTGGCATCGGAATGGTGTGCCATGCTTCTGCATCGGCTGATAACAAAACATAATGTGATTATCGACTGATCGAGACAGTGCTGCATGTTTGCTGACTGAAGACTTCTTCACAATTGCCTAAATAACAATCGATTTTCATTTTCACCTTCTAGGTATAGCGAAGAGACAATAATACAATTAATGAGCTCACTGCCACTCTCCTCCCTTCAAATTGGTGCGTCACTGGCACTGATCGATAAATAATTTGTATGTGTCTATGACTCCTGGTATGCCATACGTTAATTACGCACGGGTATCTAGATGCTCTAAATCTGCCTATATCAGTGGCGCAGGCCTTGTTTATAGTACTGTGATTTAATTATACACCGTCGTTAGGTTACATGCAGCACAGACGAATTCTGTCTCGATATGCATCAGGATGCCTGCTCTCTGGCCACCAGAGCATGCGTCTAGCGCCGCCAGATTAACATGGCACCATTCCTCCGATGAAACCGTCTCTGGAGGTCAGCTGTATGAGAGCGGGGAGTGCCACTTGGCGGCACTTGGTCACGAGCTAGTCGACTGTTCCAGACGGCCACTTTCCCCGTCCTCTACCGCCGTCCGCCACTGGCTAGCCACCCTGCGTCAACAGTCAACAGTCCCGCGGGACTCCTCCCCGGTCCCACCACCGCCACCCTCCACCGCACTCTGCCACCCCCCCCTCTACCCACCCGTCCGTCCGCGCCAGGACACCGGGCCGACCTAGTGATTGGACCCTCATTATCCAGACCAGTCGGTCCAGACTTATCGTCTATCGACCCTGACCTTGAACATGGCCCGAGCGAGCCATGGCGAGCAGTCACGCTCCCCTCGAACGGCAGCGCGCGTGGCGACCTGTCGTCTTTGATGTCGCCTGCTGCGGTGACCGCCGCGTCCCGTGGACTCGATAATTATTGACGTCACCGATCGAAAGGTCAGCGACTGGCGCCTGGGGTCATGCCTTCGGGCGGGGCGGCGTGGAGGGACACCCAGGACGCCCGGTAGCACCTTGGTGGCAGGTGTCTACTGAATAGAATATCCGGTGCGAAAGCCTGTGGCATTGGTGTGAGTCAATGCATTGGGGTGGTCTGTCAAGCGTTTAACCAGCCTCAAGGTCAGTTAAACGTCACCCTGACGTTCCAGGATGTGTGTGACTCACTTGGAACGGCTGATATAGATAGAACCGGTACTTGAGCTGATGTTTTGTTTGCACGTTGACGCCTTCCGCGAAAGTGCTTTGCCTTACCAGGAACATGCACACAAGAAAACCTATTACGACGTGTCGGACGTGGCACTATACCGTGAATCCAACCCGTCCAACGGCACGGACAATCTCACGGGGAAGTCGATATGTGGCATTACCCACTAACGCAACGTCACCGCTGCGTCAGTTTAATGTTTCTGCACCGGTGCATTATACGATGTGAACGCCGGTCCTTGTGATGTTCTGAGGCACCGGAAACGTTGCGGGCGGCGAAATTGCGGTCTCACAATGTCGTCAGCGATGTTGACAACAGGGATTGTCAGTGAACGTTAAGGCCGACCACAGGAATTTGCTTATTAGCCAAGGCACCGGAAAGACACCTGGCAATTCGAAGGAGACAACAGTCAACTCCTTTGAACCTTGTTTGTTGAACAAGCATGATGATTATAGACGACGTGTTTGCAATGTATTTTGTTTGAAGTATCTTGCACTGTATTGTAGACTGTAGTACTTGAGTGCAACAGTGCACCATCCACTGCAACATTGATGCTTCTCCCTTTATCACTTCTCTTTTTGCTGACTAAAGGGAATTCCTTCGCGGTCAAATAAACTTAGCTTAGCGACCTGCGTTGCCACCCTTATAGACTTCCCGTCCCGCTATCTTCAGCCATATCCCTTCCGTCACACATCACAAGAGGTCATAACCGGAGGTCACAAGAGGTCATAATCGGAGGACACGAGAGGTCATAACCGGAGGACACGAGAGGTCATAATCGGAGGACACGAGAGATCATAACCGGAGGACACGAAAGGTCATAATCAGAGGACACGAGAGGTCATTATCGGAGGACACGAGAGATCATAACCGGAGGTCACGAAAGGTCATAACCAGAGGACACGAGAGGTCATAACCGGAGGACACGAGAGCTCATAATCAGAGGACACGAGAGGTCATAACCTGAGGACACAAGAGGTCATAACCGGCGGACACGAGAGGTCATAACCGGAGGACACGAGAGGTCATAACCATACCCACAATACAACAGCTCCTTCGTCCTTTGACCATAGTAGCTACGACGCTGTTGGCTTGTAGGAAAGGTGGGGTCGACACGGTCACAAGCCTTCCTACAAGTCTCTTTACCTGGGGAGGGTCCCACAAGTCGTCTGTGTGGTCGATACCACCTGGGCAACACCGCCCACCTGTAGTGCACCGGTGAATCAGCCGTCTGACGTGCACGGTGTGCACATTGCACGGTATACGCCGGTGCACGGTGTGCACATTGCACGGTATACGCCGGTGCACGGTGCACGCCCCTGACCAGCTGCTGTGCTACTGTGCACAGGTGGTGCGTCACGGTCAACAGGCGGCATTGCAATGCATTCGGAGACCTGGCTGGTCCAGAAGAAAGCAAATAGAACAAAGGCCTTGAAGTTTGTGCAGGGAAAACGAATGTCTTTGAACAGTTGAGAAACGTTGACAATTTGTATCAGACAAAGTTACTTTTAAGGCCCGGTGCCCAGACGAAGTAAATGGAAATGGAAGTGAATTGGTACACAAACTAGTTTGGCATAGCATAGCTAGGGTACCGATTTTTTATTTCAATATATTTGGTAACTTTCACCAATTATGCTATTATTTGCACCGTACCTATTAAATATTTGTGTTTATTCACCTGTTCAATAAAAATGTAATTGTTGCTCGCTCCTTGGGGTTGGATTCTTCTCGTAAACGCTATTAAAACACACTTCCTTTGCAACGCGCCGGTCGGAATGTCCTTTGATTTCTGCAGTGCATCATACTCGACCACCAACCAGAAGTGCAATGCAAATAAACAGTGGTCTGGCAGTGTCCGTGCTTCACACCGGCCTCAGTATCCTCTCTTGGCTCTACAGCTGTGTTTGCTATGCCGCCGTCGCTGGTGGGCTGTTTGTGTGTGATGTCTGAAGCCGTCTGACATCCCGTGTCACACCGTCACGCGTCATGCCAGGCCCCGTCACACGGCGTGACGGGGGCGGGGACACCTGGCCGTCACGGCGCCAGCCGCCGCGTCACGTCACATTATAGTGGAGCCGTCCCATTCCGCAGCTGACTCAACAAACCGCTACCGCTGCGCTCCTCTCTCGCTCTCCCCCTCTCTCCTCCTGCGTCGTTCCTCGGCCTCTCTTTCTCTCCCCCTCTCTCCTCCTGCGTCGTTCCTCGCCTCTCTTTCTCTCCCCCTCTCTCCTCCTGCGTCGTTCCTCGGCCTCTCTTTCTCTCTCCCTCTCTCTCCTCTGCGTTGATCGCGCCTGCCTTTCTCTCCCCCTCTTCCTTGGTCTCTCACCGGTACCGGTCCTACAGCAGCACGAAACAGCTGGAAGAGAGCCATGGTTCAGCCTCTCTAGGACCTTTTCGGTAAATACCATGAATGCACTCAGATATACCCCATTTGGTTTGGGTTGATGGACTCATTTGGACGCTTTTGGTAGTAAAACGCTGCATTTGTGTGATCGTAAAATATTGCATGGTATTGCTATCCACTTTGGAGCTAAATGCGAAGAGTACGACTCTGCGTCTGCCTGAAATGACTGATTTAAAGAGTGAATTGATGATGATGGGATTGGGTCGGCAACTACCAGAGCATAAGCTTCGTTAGAGGTTTCAACGTTTACGCTGCTAAGTCTCATACCAGCATTTTGTCTGTCTTGTTCTTCGTTATCACCTGCGTCCCTCCTCTCCTGTTATCTTCTCTCGGGTTTCCTTTTATCTTCCCCTGGTTTCCTGTCCACACAGCTGTTGTTTTCCATTGTCCTTCCGTCTTCACGTACTCCCCCTTCCCTCACACTTGAACCTAATCTCCCTTCATGGGAGCTTATCGGCCAAAACGGTCAAAACAGACCTATGCTCACCGTGAGTTTGTTCAAAAGGGGCGGATGGCGCCTGTCAGGTCAGCAAAATAGCCAGCCATCCTGGGCGGTGATGAAGTAAAATAGCCAGCCATCCTGGGCAGTGATGAAACAAATTTGCCAGCCATCCTGGGCGGTGATGAGTAATGAGTAATGAATTTCAGCTGAAGGAGCTCTAGCCTTGGTACTAGATTATTATATTTGTTCATTATCACTGTATGCTTCAGCATTGTCTCGTCATTCATAGACCCAAGGATGGATCCAAGAGGAGAGGGGTAATCCATCCATGCCCCCCCAAAGTCTGAAAACGGGGCAAAGTTGACACATTTCCTGATATAAAATAACATATAAGCAACTTTTACTTAGAAAAGTTTGTTTTCAATTAGCTATCAATGCATAAGCAAGCCGCCAAGCGGAATTCGATCATTTAATTATGCAAGACTTTTTGGACTTTGCCCCCCCCCCCAACTACCGGTAGCCCCTCTCTTACTACCACTCTGGATGCACCCCTGATACGACCTGCATTGCGACTCTTGCCGGCACACGGATTTATCTATGGGTGTTGCAAAGCTTCGCAACGTATTGATTCAGATCGTAACAGCCTTCTTGTGTTATGTTCTTATGCTTTTTGTTAAACATAATTTACAAAACAATTAAATCATGCGCAAAATGAGCATTTTCTTCAGGCACTTTCGACTAATGTGTTACGCTTCGGTGCTAATCGACTCTAAGAATTGTAATCGGTTCAACATTGCATTGAGACCAAGGGCGTGTAATCACATTCCAACCAACACTCGGTCCGTCGATTGAATTCACGGCTTGCTGACACCAATCTAAACTCACACCGGACACCAAATGACCAATGCTGGTCACCACCAAACACACCAGTAACCTCCAGCGCTACAGCCCTCAATCCCCCCCCCCCCCGGTCCACGCTGTACGCCGCCCGGTATGCCCTCCCGGCCGGTCAGGGGGTGCAGCTTCCGGTGCGAAAACAGCCTTGTCGGGGGGGGGCGCAGCGGTGTCAGTCAGCTGATTATAACCGGCACGCTGTGCAGCTTTGTTTGGTGGTCACTGTTCGATGCGTGATGGCACACAATGGTATGTGCACTGTGCAGTGGATCTACAATCTACTGGCGGAATGTGCGATGAGAATGAATTGAACGCCCTGGTGGTAATGAAGCTGTTAAATTAGACGGATCTTCTGATTCTTTGTATGGCTATTGTTGTGGGGTTAAATCACCTCAGTGTTCAAATTTGTTTGGTGAGTTTGACATCATGACACATGAGTGATCTGGATCAAGATGTCTTTTGTTGATGAGCACTGGCGGATCCAGCCGTCGATTTTTGTGAGGGGGAAATCGCCTCGAAAGGGCCCCTTCTCGAGCGTTGAAAGGCCCCTTCCCGAGCGTTAAATAAGCCCCCTTCCCAAGCGTTAAAAGGGCCAAACAAAACGGATGAAAATGCGCGTTGTAATGATGGAGCTCGCATTATGGCATGTATGACAAGTACGACATGGGCCATACCAACTTTTAGGAGCTGGAGTTAGCAAGCTGTCAAATCAACCTTTGGAACCAGAGTAACCAATTTGGAATCAGCTATGCCAACTTGGGATATTTTGTTAGGTTCAATACCTGAAACGTTTATCAATTGCAACGCGAAAATTTTTAGTCTTGTGCCCTGGCTATGGATGATCATCATTGCGTCGCATTGCGTATGCCGTATGGTGCGGACCTCTAAAAAAGTGTTGTTGTGCGGTAAAAAAGTGTTAAAGCAAACTATTTTGACCAATGATATAGGAAAGTAGCAGCATAACACGTAAATGCGACGTGAAGCGGCACTATCTTTTAACCGCATATAATACAATTTGCTGTTAAAATTATTGGGCCGCGGAATGGTGCTGAAAATTAGGGTATTATTCCCTGAACAAACTCTATTCTTACTGTTGAAAAGTCCAGGGTGCCTTCAGATCATTTAGGAGTCGCTCCGACCTTTCCAGCGCCCTTCCGACCTGTGTATTTGACACTGATTTTTACTAATGAAATAGCAGAAGGACTTATTTCATGGACTTATTCCATGGTCACTGGCGAACTAAAGTAAAGCAGCCAGTGAATGCTCTGTGCTCTATATGCCTTGCACAGAGAGGGCTTTCCCAAAGAGTCGGCGCTAGCCTCTGCTTGTGTTCCAACATACCAATGTGGCAATGTGACACGAGCGGAACCGAAAAGGAAAAACCCTGAAAATGCACGCTAGGACAAACCAGTTAAATGTGACACCAAAACCCTACCGAATCAGGGGGCACGACAAGAATGCCTTACATTCCTTTTGCAAAGTTTGCTGCTTATATCAAGAAAAAAGGAGAGATGATAGATTTAGTAATGATTTGATTCAGCCACTGAGACTTTAGAGTTATCAGAAAAAGTGTGAACGCAAAATCACTTCAGCTGACGTTTGAAACATGGTTCTGAATTTCCATGGAACAGTCCATCTTCCTCAACAATTAACGTATTACTAGATTCTTTCCAAAAGCACCGGACGGTCGATATTGTTCGCTCTTGAGAAACATACACACATGAGCACCCGTGAATTATCCACTGATAATCGGTACACGCGAAATCAGGTTCATTATAAAAGGAAACGGTGAGGGACAAGCGAACAAATGCCCAAGATAATCAATAATTGTAAATAGATATTAAACAAAAATACAGAAATAGAAATCCATATAGCCTTAAACTGAAACTAGTTACCATAGTAACTTTCATAAGTTCTGATGTATAAATTTTCACTCTTCTAGTCATATCATTATTTATGTTATGATGCCACAGTTATAAAGAAATAAAACAACTTTTATTTTACTACAAACCACGATTTATGATATATTATTGAAATACAACATTTCAATATTATCAAAAAAAATATGCACGTACATCGCACCAGATTCAGGACAGAGCGGGCACATAACATTATAATAATTGTATCAAAAACTATAATTCGTCAACATCTCAGCAACGTCAAACGAAGAACTCGACAGACTCAGACCAAATCAGCAAATATCGAAAGTATACGCGTAAGATTCTGTAATAGACCTCTGCCCCAGGTGTATTGTTAAGGATCCCACATTTCATTGCCAATTATTATTTATGGCACCAACATTCCTTCGACAAAATGTCAAAATAATTCGGACTGGACAGAGTCTTTTCAGCCCAGCACGAAACTGCAGGAAGGGTTTTCAAAATACGGAGTACAAAAAAACTAGCTTACCTCAGAAGATTACAAAACCTATGTTGAAAGGTGAAACTATGTTATCCCTTCTAGACACGTTATGGTCATCGCTCATTAGTGGTGCGTATTCAGCGCAAGCCTGTCTATATCCATACACACACAAAATACAACACAACTAATATATCAAACGTATGTAACATAAGCAATAGGCTCCTTGTGCCATCAAAAATACTAGATACAATAGTTCGGTTCCAATTACAACACGCACGCTACACGAGACAGCGCGAACATAACGGCAATGGGACCTCATGGTCTGGAGCTGTAAATTTGGAACAAGCATCATTGCGGCTGTGAAATGATGTGATTTCTCCGAATCTGCGTTGAGGCAGCCGTCTGGATCGCAGCTGGACGAATCAAGGACCGTTCTACCGATTAGCAACAGATACCGACCTGTTGATTCCTCAGCCGTATGACGACATTCCGGTAGGCCAATTGAAGTCTCTGATGGTCTGAGATGGTCTCTGATGGTCTATGATGGTCGCTGCTGATGACCAGTGCCTCTGAGGCGTCACTGGAGATCTGAGGAATCACCAACATCCATGGCGTAAAGCTCAGAGATCACTATAGAACATTGTGACCATTGTGTAAAATGTATTTGCACGGTGACATAATGCATTTAATATTTTGGACTTCACTGAGTAACAGCTTGCAAATATCTTTACGTGAGTCGTTTTGGTATAAAGAACAATAATTAGCGTCTCAATCGCTTAAGATTTTATGACTGAACAGAAATTATGCTGACTGCTGAGCTTATCCGATAACGAGTATAGTTCATTATACACGTTTCAGAAACGACCTTCCGATGATTCACCAGCATGACATCGTTATCATCTTCTTATCAGCTCGAATCGAATCTTCTTTCCGCCGATAACGAGATTGACATTACAGCCGGACCATTTCACGGTAAAGCAGCTGGGTCCGTCTCCGTTGACCCGGTATATTTATCGTCCCGTGGGAGGCCGTATACCGCTGTAAACTGCACTTTATCTCCAGTTTATCTCCCCTGCACCTTCTCCGCCACCCCGACGCCGACAAACATCCAGGAATCGGGTGCGACTGCCTCGCGTAGTGGACCGACCGCATGCTACATCTACCTCAATCATGTCCGGTATATTTCGCGAGGGAAATATTCCGTTCCAGGAATTTATCACATCCAGAACGTTGATTAAAAGCTACGTGCATATTCATATACCGGTGAGACTCTGGTTGTCAATACTTTGTTGTAAGTGAACACGTATTATTTATATTCTAAGCGCAAGAAAGGTACCACCTGTGCTTTCCGCTGTGAATTTGCCTGTCACTTCTGCAGTGAGGCGACGTAATGGATATGACAGCTGCGGATATGACAGCTGCGGTGAACGTCCGTCGGTCTGTCACCGCTCGCACGTATCGCACGTACGAGGAAATGACCCGTGACGTGACGCGCGAGGTCCGTGACGCCCCACAGTCACGCTGTGACCGGAGTG
Organism: Semibalanus balanoides; assembly: GCA_014673585.1. NCBI lineage: Eukaryota > Metazoa > Arthropoda > Thecostraca > Balanomorpha > Balanidae > Semibalanus > Semibalanus balanoides. Next base: position 15,475 of record VOPJ01012688.1, read on the forward strand.
TGACGCCAGACGTGGGGGGTGACACCACCTGCTCCCCCTCTGACCAGGGGCTGACCACTCGTCAGTGGTCTCCATCTCGGTGTCATGTCCAATCCCTCGAGTCGCGAGTCATTCCTCACTGACCACCAAGCGGCAACCCAGGCCACGGGTAGCGCAAACCTATATCTCCAATCTCTACTCCTGATCACGACTATCACTTGAGCAGCACTCACGAGCCGGTGGGGCTCACTCGACCTCGAGAACATACGGTTCGGCACAGGCGCCGTGACTGGGGCGCTGTGATGCGAACGTCGGTCAGCACGCGGCTGGGCCATCCACAATGGTGAACGAAAGAACGGAGAACGACACATCGGCCAGGGTTTCCCGGTAAGAAACACACGTAAATTGCCCGCGGCTGCGACAGAAGAAGCGTTATAACGGTCGTGACTGGAACCACTGTGTAAACGACTGACAGATACGAGAGCTTGGTACCTAGCCCGTGACCTAGAAACTCGCATGTGGGTCTCCCGCCGAGTGTTTTGCCCTCTGAGAACGTAGGTTTCGTAAATAAATATTGTGACTAAACTTAATAACCACCCAGTGCTCGCATCTTGGCCAATATTAGAAAGACTGCGTTTACACTTCCACCGTGAGCTCGCGAACAAGCCTTAAGCCGGTGGCTAATATAATTTAATACAGCGGATCAGTCCTCCGTTCCCTGGTAAGACAAGGTAAGATCTACTCATCTCGACTCGAGTTTATCGTGCTTCCGTCACGACGTTACCGCTTTAATATAAAACAGACAAATCTTGAAAATGGATCTTAACAACATTAACTTTCTTCTAAGTCCTCCATTCACAGTCTAGTTCACACTCGTGACAGATAACAATAAGGTCTGCCATGCCCCGAGTTCCATGACTAGAACCGCTAGTTGGCAGACCCAGAATGTGACTAGCTTGTAGTTAAAAAAGAAGTACCGAACTCAACACCCAATAGACAACACAGGCTTGTGAATAGAAGTGTTGACGACTTCATGATGGGCACTGGCATAATGTGGTGCCTGAACTGAACACATCACTGTAAACTGGGGCTCCGGATGGCTCTGTTTGTCTCTGGTGTGGCTCCGGCGTGGCCTCCTGTTATGTCCCTGGATGATGGACTACCGGCGTGGCTCCTGTGAGTCGGCCGGCGTGACCCTGTGAGGTACTTCCCGATTTCGTTACAAGGATCGTCGTGAGATTCACAGTCGTGTTCGATCGTAGTTCACGTCCGTGTTACCGGCGTGGCATCCAGCGTTGCGTTCTGATAGGGATCCAGGGGTCGACGCCGTCAGCGACCTGGCGTCGCCTGCCCGTCGCCGCGTGTACCATCGGGTGGGCCGGGAGCAGGGCGAGCACAGAATGGCGACTGCGAAATGCAGGACTGTTCCGCACTGAGACCAGACTCCGCGCAAACGTACGATCCAGACAACGGCGGCACAACCCCTGGAGAGTCACGAAGAGAGCAGTCATCGCGCTGGTGCTAGCCAACCCATAGCACGAGAAGGGTCATCGCGCTGGTGCAGCACATAGCAGAGAAGGGTCATCGCGCTGGTGCAGCACAGAGCAGAGAAGGGTCATCGCGCTGGTGCAGCACATAGCAGAGAAGGGTCATCGCGCTGGTGCCGCACAGAGCAGAGAAGGATTTTCGCGCTGGTGCCGCACAGCGTCGGGAGAGCATTAGAAAGAGGTTCGAGGTTCCAGACATTCTGGATGATTGAGACAGCCGCAACGGAACACAGAAATCTCGCATTGATAGCAAATGTGAGCTGTTGCTGCCTCATGTGGGGTTACAACAATGGAATACACACGAATGCATTCGGAGCGCATGTCTGACACCGGAGACGGAGTGACTTCTCCGGTCTCCGGCCTGCACGTTACACCGGATCACCGGATCACTCGGTGTGACGTCACTGACGTGTCCGAGCTGCCGTCCGAGGCATGACGCATCGGTGGCGTGATGTCTGGAAGCTGAGCTGGCCTTCCGATAAGCACTTCATCAGCATTATGCAGGCTCGTCCTCATAACTGTCACACTCAGAGACCCCAGCGACGGCGCATAATTCACCACGATTTATACACGGCTCCGAGCCTCGTCCGACGTTTATGAGTTGCGAATGTCGTTAGAGCACCCCTATTTTTGAATTGATGGATGGATGAATTTGAATTGACAGCTCTAGGCTTGCAGAAGCATGCATGCACGTGCATTGCCAGTGTGCCACCCTGAACGACCGCAACTTTGGTGTATCCAGAGGATTAACGATGTCTTCGGTGAGCGGAGTGTTTTGTAAGACATAGGCCAAAGGGCGTGCACGATCTTTAGTAAATGCGTGCAGGGTCCATGACAAGACGTTCATCCACCGGCTGTAGTTAGTCTCAGGACTGCCGACTGTTGATACCCGTAGGAAGGCCGGGGGTGCTGAGTGTCAGGATCGCCTGAAGGAGTCGCAGGTTCGCCTGCAGGAGTCGTAGGATCCCCTGTAGGAGACGCAGGATCCCCTGAAGGAGACGCAGGATCGCCTGTAGGAGACGCAGGATCCCCTGGAGGAGTCGCAGGTTCGCCTGAAGGAGTCGTAGAATCCCCTGAAGAAGCCGCAGGATCGCCTGAATGAGTCGTATGATCCTTTGATCGCATGTAAAAGTTGCAGGTTCGCCTGGAGAAGTCGCAGGTTCCCCTGATCGTCTGAAGGATTAGGAGACGCAGGATCTCCTCCGGTGGTGAGTGGTGACTGGGGTGGGCGGTGACTGATAGTGAGTGGTGACTGGGGTGGCGTGTGACTTCCGTTCCAGGGCGGCGCTCGCCGTGGGAATCGGCCGAGGTTTGTTCCGCTGTGGGTGTCCAGCGGACCCGGAGCGGTGTTCGGTGGACCCGGGGCGGTGAAGGCCTCCCTGGCCCTCTGTGGGCAGACGGGATAGGTTTCGGGCAGTATTTGAGTGTCTCAAAGCACGCCAGAATCGCCGATGCAATGGATGACTTTGAAGGGTTCGAATTGCAGAATGCAATGTGTAGCAAATACAACGAGGCGTATTTTATTTGGAAACCGGAGATGTAATTATGTGGAGTGGTGTTACTCCAGTTTTTAAGTTAACGACTAACTAAATTGCCAAGTTACTAAGTAAGTTAATAATACGCCGTATTCAATGCCTGCACAATATTTATCAAGTTAAAACGTTGTGATACAAATGTGGAGATATTGCGTGTAAAATATGATACAATTTCGTTGAAACTCATATTTGATTACTCGGACGTCATCTTATCTTGCAAACATGCATGCATCATCAAAAGCACTTTCTATCCTAACAGCTGTTGGTCAAGTTACTGTCTGTTGCTGCATATGCAGTTTTGAATCATTCAACTTTTTCCTCGTAATCCATAGCAATAAGGAAAGCCTTCGTTTCCTTATGGACTTAGCTTTGCCTGGTTGGCTGACTGCAGCATTGTTGGAGCTATTTATTAGATGCCAATATGGTCTAAGACACGTCTTGATACTTCACATGACTCACTGTATTAAAGGCCGCACTGTCACCGCTTTGCAAGGACACTCCGAAGGTACATATTGTCTGATAACGGCTTCCGCCATGTAGCAAATCTTGGCCAGCATAGGGCGGTACCACGGTACGTGCGAGATAGATTAGATTGTCGCGACGCACTCCAACCTCAAAGGAAGCGCATTTTTTGCTGCCACCCATCCATGTTTCCGAAGCAAGACGTTGATTAACGTCGATATTAACGTCAATAGTTCCGTCTAGCAGCATCCATCGGTCTGTTTCAGCTACAATATTCGTCAGCATACACGGCTCCAGCTGCAATAAGACCGTTTATTTGCTTACCACTGCCCTGCAAAGTGCAGCCGGATGCATAATGCATATGGGCTGCCTATTTCTCCGATCGCGGGCAGCCGCCGTGTTGGCATACGCCGCACACCGTGCCATTTTGGACAGCTTTACGCTACACTGCCCCACTGTGCGCCGCCAGTCCCAGACACAGCGCGTCACTGCCCAGTGACGTGTGGTGACGTCACACGAGCGGTGACGTCACACCGTCACGGACCGCGTCACGCAGACGAAAGGAGCGCCGGCAGCCAGTGTTGCCTCAGCGAAGCGGCCGACCGCAGGCTGAACCATTAGCGATATTTCGCCACAACGCGAACGGTTCCCTGTCTCATGCTGAACATGATCTGTTTTATATTTTCGCTGCCCGTGACTGTCACGGTGAACATTCACCAGCCACCGGTCACCACCGTACCTGGTGGAGCTGAGAACGTTCTCTGGCTAGTGCTGAGAATGACCAAAATGTTGTCTAACTCCTTTCGGCCGAAGGTGCTGGCTTTTTATATATTTGTGTTTCATCAAGCAATTTTGTTGAATTTACGTCTCAAATGAATTATTATGTCTCTATCCGGACGGTCTTTCAGAGCATCGGCAAACCTTAGATGGTGTTTAAGCCGAATTCATGCTCTCATCTGTATAGACGGACCACACCGAACCGTGTGTGCATCAGCATGCTCTGTGCTCTCTGCATACAGACTCCTGTCCGGCTGTTTGCTATCAGCTTGATCTTGATGATGCCTTTCATGGATATCGAGGACAAGTATAGGTATTGTATAGGTTCCTCCACTACCACATGCCTACGGAGGCTGATATAATGAACACCTACCTCTTCAGTGTCGGCATGACATCAACAGCTGGTCAGAAGTCTGTGGCCGGTAGCCAGTGGGCGCTGACCAGTGGCCGGTAACCATTGACCAGTGACTGGTGGCAAGTGGCCGGTAACCGTTGGCCAATAGCTTGTGGCGGGTGGCGGGTGGCGGGTGGCTGGGCCGTGCGTCGGTGGCCCTGCTGGACCGGAAGAGAGGACCACAGACCGCAGGTGGTCCACCACAGACCGACTGTGACCAGGTGTAGCTGCTGACGGCAGTGAGGTTGGGGAAGGGGCAGAGGAGAGCAGCGCAGAACCAGCAGACCATGGCGAAAGGCCGACTGCCGCTCCTGGTGCTGAGGGTCAGAATCGGCCAGAGATAAACCAATCAGCTCGGTCCGGCTTCTGTTTCTGTTGAAGATGCTGGTGATAAGAATGTGAATATCTGCAGTTAGCATTTGCTACATCGTGCATATGGTCGGCTGATGTTTGTTCATTGCTTAACTTTCACTTATCCTTCAACAAGTATAATGAATTAATTATGTATTATACTATAATACAGTTGCCAATATGCGGTTGCAATGCACAACAAGATAGTCGTGACATTATCCAAAAGCCCAACAACACACTTGATTCCTATAGCCATAGGATCAATTATTTATATATAAAGAATACGGATGTTATTTGTATCGTGACAATGCCTTTGCCGAAGCTTTGACTAGTCACACTAAAACCACATAATGTCTTGGATTTTCTGCCTTCTTGCAGAGTCATGGATGCATGACTCTCTAACCGCCATGGTTCAGCGATAGTTCCTTCCGTCGGTTTCCCCCTGTGCTTAGCTGCCACTATGTCCGGGTGTCGTACCACGTAGCTGCCACCAGCTACTGTGTCCGGGGGACGACAGATAACAGCAAGCTCACCGTATCATCGGCTTAAGATGTCAGTGCAACAACCCGCAATCATCGTAGTGTGATAAGAAGGGAGCCGAGGCGATTCATGAGTGGCCGATGACCAGTGATTCACGCGTAAATCGTAATCTGTGCAAACGTACCAGTGTGCATGTCACTCATAGTACGAGCTGTTATTAAATGCTTCGCCCGTGTTTTTTTTTTGTGAAATGTACCTAAATATTAAAAATATTTTTTGTTTATGTCATGCGGTCAGTCGATTGTGCATAATCTTCGTCTAGTTTTGACAGCATATACATTTTTGACAAACTGTGTCCGCGTAGGTACAGGGATTGTGCAGCATGCATTATACCAACATCAGAACATTATTTATTTGTGCTTTTATTTATCATTTGATATTCGCAATGTGTCATAACCTATGATGCTGTTTTTAACTATGTTCATTTTTCTGAACGGCTGCTTCTTCCTGCCTTTGGAAGACGCAGCGGGTCATCTCCCAAACTGGCCGCTCACAGTCAAATTGACAGTGAACATCCATCAACACTAGTCTCCACTTGGGCCGTCAGCAATCGATCGACGATGTGCGACAGGCTTGTTTTCGCAGATATCGCCACCATGCATCAGCCAAGTGAGCTACAAATGACGCAGTCCTCACTTCGCGATGGCGTAACGCAAGGCCACACACACACTCACTATCCCAGCGAAAAATTGCCAGCAGCGTCTCGTGCGTATTTTTGCTTACGCAACGACGCAACAGCCGTTTTTCACCAACGGCTGATTTGTGGTCACGCGCGCTGCCTCACTAAGGCTCCTGCTCGCAGACTAATTCACGCAGGCTCACATCTGTGCGTCGTAGTCGACGCACGTGTTCTGAGCGTCGGATCGATCGTCGGAGACGACGGCAGGCACGCCAGTCCGGTCGGAGGACCGTCGCCGGTCGGAGGTGGCGGTGGTGTGGGGTGCTGGGGACAGTGTGGGTGGGAGTGGTGCAGGGGAGAGGAAGAGACACAGTAGTGAGGTCACAGTGGTGATCGGCGGGGCGGTACGGGTTGACAGCGGAGTGGATCATTCTGTGGTGAGGCGGTAGAGGAGTTGTGGTCGTTGAGGTGGTCCACGTCGCTTCATGATCTGTGTTGCTGGTCGTAATGGTGTTGAGGAGTGATGCTGTTAAGTGATGATGAGGCTTGCAACACCTTCTGAGGTCAGGCTTTAGTGGTACTTTCTTTCCATGGCTCTGGAGAACTATGCGTGATGCAGGTATGTTCATGATCAGTTTTGATCAGATTGTATTTGGTGTATCAACTTAGATGCCGGTTCTGGTCCAGGTTTAGGTCAGGAATCGGTTGAATTCTGGATTCGGATTTGTTCAAGAGATGAATCATGAGGCACTGACTCCGTTCAGAAGGTAGGCCTGGAGCAAATAGGGTTCGAGCCACAACTGTTTGACGAAGGTCAGCATTGCGTCGGGTATTCGAATGTCCTTTGGGGAAAGCCTTGCGATCCTTTCTGGCTAAACCCAAAACATCAGCTCCAGAAGACGAACTCCTGCTGTTTGAGGCCTCTTAGCGGAACCCCATGTTCCGGCACTCGTCTTTCGTGTGATCCTCTTACATGAAAGATCCGCTGAGGCGCAACCGGACGGACAGATGCAGTCAGCATCCGGCGCCGGTGTCAATCGAAACTGACACCGATCCAATGAGTCACAGTCGACCGGTGCCAGCTGTCTCACCGCTCCGGTGAAGGTTGGTCTTTCCCTCCGGCCTTGACCAATGACCAGCATCTGCCGATGGCAGTTGGTCTTTCCCTCCGGCATTGACCAATGACCCGCATCTGTCACTGACTGCCCCCTGTTCTGCAGTTGTATCTGCGTCGCTCTGTTGCATCGCACTTTCTCGCAACATATTCAGCTGCAACTGCACTTGTTGCAGCGTCAGCAGCGTCATCCGAACAGCCGCTGTGTGACGACGGTGCGTGATAAACTCAGCACGAAACTCGTGAGTTGCGCGGGAGTCTGTGGACCTCGGTGAGTTGCGTGGAATACTGTCGACGTCTGCCACCAGCAAATTGCCTTTTACATGGCTCCTATCTGCTGGATGATACCTGGTGCTACTGTCTGCTGATCTTTCCCGATATCACGGCGGAGCTCTGTCTTGTTTGCCAATTTATGAAGGTCATCAGTTCTTTCAGTGATAGTGGGATGCAGAAATGGGACGTGCAGTCAGCAAATGCCGGCACGACCTCGGCATTTTGGGTATAGTCCCCGCTCTAAAACTGCATCAATGGCTGCTGCAGTGAAAGTAAACAAGTTAGCAGCTGAACCCAGGCATGGGAAACATTTATCTCATTCAATTGCTTTATTATTTTTCTTTCGGATGCTGGAATTTACAGCGATCTAGCAGGCCATATAGGATTTTGACTTATATGTTTGCTTGCCATCCTGCAACATTTTAATTAGCAAAAGGACCTGCCCTGTCGTACACACTTCTGTGTTCTGGGGTTAGTTATTTATGTAATAGGAGTATGTAAATGTTTTGTGGTGCATTACCAAGCAAGATTATGGATTTCAAGTCAATATAATTACAGTTGATTATGTTATTATGATTTACGGTGATATTCAGACATGCTAAAAAAAGCTCGTCAGCAGGACAAGCTGACGTGTTTGTCAATTTGCTTAATCTAAAAATTGCAATTGTTATATATTTTCTGCGGCGAAAATCAACTCAATTCAAATACACTTCTACAACCGTGCGTTAGTTGGCGACATTGCTGCTTTGACGCGATTCCTGTCCGCACGCCGCATGTTGCATCGCCTCTGATTACCTCCTGCCCATTACTCGCCATTAGGTAATTGATTATGTGACCGGCCAGAGACGAGAGCGGGCTGACCAAGAACACGAGAGCGGGCTGACCAGACAGAGACAGAGAGCGGGCTGACCAGACAGAGACAGAGAGCGGGCTGCTGACGTCAGTCACCGCCGCAGTTCGCTGTCAGCCACCGGGCCGCATTGCAGCAGCTGCAACCGCACGACCCAGCCATGCAATATGCATCTAGTGCACCCCGGGGCCGGCCCACATTCGTGCCCCGTCTGCAGGGCCGGGCATCAGTATATCTCCTCCTACGCGCTGCATGGAGGCAGGGTCGCCGTCATCCATCCTCATTGGAGGCTGAGTGCAGTCACTCCTGGGCGGAGGTAACTCGACCAATCAGTCATGACTGGCGCGATGTATCGTGCATTTACAGTGGCGGTGATCCTTTCCCGTCCTATCGATTCGACTTTGTCGGGTGATGCTCTCCCATCCCCTCGACTCTGTGACGCTGCCAGGTGAGACTCGACCTGAATTTATCGAGTCAAGCCGGGGAACGAAGTCATTCGATGTGACCAACGAGAGTGAGACCACCTGAGCCAGCAGAGTGAGACCACCTGAGCCAGCAGAGTCAACGGTCAAAGGGAGTACCATATCGCGAGGGATAGCCCCCGAGTCGCCGCACTGCAGCCTGCCGCCGCCCGGCAGTCGCGTCCGTATGATGACTATGATGTGCCTAATGCGGCGCCACGTCCGTAGTGCTCAGCTCGGCAGCGCCCGCGCTGGTCTGACGAGGCGATGTTTCGTATCAGCCCTCTCTGCGATCAGATATCGCCCGGCTTTAGCTCTGCGCACATATCAGTGGCGGACGATAGTGATGCGGTGTGCAGTGTTGACCGGTATGCGTATGCCCGAGGTGCTTGGACAGTTAGACGACAACGGGATAAACGGGATAGCCGTTTGGTGGAATGTGACATCTGTCGATAACGGAGCTGTGTGCGAGAGAGCCGTGTCATTTAATCGTTTCTGCGAGAGAGCCGAGTCATTGAGTCGCTTCGTATATGTTACTTGGCTTGGTATTTGAAATAATGAACAAGGGATACCTTAGCCACTGCCAAAAGTTCCGGCCATCCGAGGCCAGTGTCTGGAGTCACCCGGCAGGGGTTCCAGTTAACGAGTGGCCTTGCAATAGGAACAGCATAGTTGGCTGTTAGTTGGATTTGATGTTTCGGTTCATGAGGTTTGTCCTTCACTGCCAAATGAACTGTTCCGTAATGCATATCTGAGTTCCGCAGCAACCCTGGGGCTCTGGCCAGTGCTCAACCTGACATACTTCATTCATGCGACGAAGTCAATTAACTCAACCAACAGACATGTTGGCGTGCAAACCTGCGCGGACAGCAAATATCATTCATCACAGCTGCAATGTGCGTTTTTACAGCTTATCGGTTCACGAGCAGAAGGCTTATGAGTATCTGGGAGGCCACCGTCCTCGCCTGAGGAAGTGCTGCTCCTGTTGACCTCTCTCCAGCAGCGTCGTAACGCTCGAGTGAAGCGCGCGCTTCGCTGGACGATTTAACATCGCCCCAGGCCCACGAAATAGCACAGGCTATTTCACAGCTGACTGAGCAGTGGTGCCCGGCAGCGCGTCCTGAGTGCTGAGCCTGCCGGTATCTGTGCACTTCATTTATCGTGGAGAACGTGTCGATGTTATCCAGCCGTATTGAGTGGCGTCTCAGGTGAGCCTCGTCGGCTGAGGGAAGCATATTGTTCTCTAATATCCTCCGAACCAATAATCGTCTCCGGAAGCGAAATACGACAGTAAAATGCTCAATAAATTGCGGTAGTGTGATCTGATCACCAAACTCAAATACCGCTTCGATATGAAAGGGCACTTCAAGCGTTGGGTGACTTACATCGGGATGGGTTAATTGAATCTAAAACGATAAGCATCCCGACACATAATGAGTCCCACTGGGCCAACAGCCACATTAATCACCTGCAGTCTGCAGTTCCGCCGCGACACTGAATAACTATCACTGAAGTATAGTACCAGGACAGTACCTACCTGAGTACACTTGTCCTTAAAGCAGTCTGCACTGCTATCTATGCATGCAGCACTGCAGTGCACATCGACCCCATTGTCCTGGTGGTACATACATCATTGTCTGCACAACTGATATGGCCTCTTTTTAATTATCTTACGGATCGCCTCCCGACTCAACACTATCCTGTCCTTGTGATGCCCGGGTGACCTGCTAATTACCTAATTGGCGTGACTTGGCCTGGCTGGGCCGTGGGTCGTTTACCCTGTATCGGTAGCACGCAGGGACCCAGGCCCCGTGCCTTGTGGTGCGGACCAGCTACAGCGGCGAGCTTGTCTGCTCCGAGCCGTTCTTGCCTTGGAGAGTTACTTTCCTGTTGTAGGAACGTACTGGAGATCTGGTCACGTGGAGTGTTATGAAGGGGAGCATCTGGAGCGTGATCATAGGTAATGTAGTTATAGACTTATGGTCCATGCCTTACCCCGTACTAGACGGTGCTACCTGGTGGGCTGTGCAGAGACGTGCGAGACGTGTCACGGTATGGGCGCGCCGTGCTGGACGTGCCCTCCCGAACACACCATGCTGGACGTGCTGGGTGGGATGTGCTCTACTATGAGCCATGTCAGGCCCAACAGATACGTGTGGGACGTGCTGCAGGCGCTGACAGGTTAGTTGGGCACCCCGCTGAACAACGCTCCCGCCCCGTCCCATCCACCCGGCGCTATGTGCGTCTCCACGGTGGTACAGCGGCATCTGGTATACTTTGCCGACGATCATCGATTGGTGGCGACAAAGTCAAGGTCAGGGTTTAGCAAGTGTGGCGGCCGGGAATCGGCACCCTGCTCTTGTCGAGAACCCGGCGTGCTCGTATCCTGCGACTTGCCGTGCTCCTCTGCGTGTCCCGCACACTCTTGTCACGGCCCGCCCTCGGACACGTCACAGCTGCGTGCTCTGAATATCACGCAGAGTGACCATAAGACGGTGCTGGGCAGATAGCAGATCCAGCCCACCTATATCGTGGCCCAGCCTGTAGACACGGTGGGAGCCGACAGGTTCAGCCGCTCGTCTGCTAACAGACCACGGATTAATTCACATACGTGCCGAGGAGAGAGGTGAGCTGTTTGGCCGAGGCTGTAATTCATTGCTAACATTTCTAGCGCTCTTCGTGAGCGATAACAATCCGAAACGCTGACAGGAGACCCCACGTTAGGCAGTTGAGGCGTTCTGTGCCGCGACGCAGGATAAAGGCTATAGTACTCTCTACTCCACGTGTTTGTTCAAGATTAAGGTTAAACGGTTTCACATGGTAAACCATTTCCAACGTATCAGACCACGACGAATTGTAAGCACTCACCTATCGATAGAACTGATCAAAGCTCTGGTTATTAATAAACAGAATACGTTTATAAAAACGCAAAGCGAAACGAAATTTAGATCTTTATCTTGACGTTGATGACTTCCGCTGTAGTAATTCGCTGGCATGGATGTTGTCGTTGCGCTGACTCTCACGTGAGTCGTCGCTGTAACGTCTGGCTGACGTCAGTCGTCGCTGTAACGTCTGGCTGACGTCAGTCGTCGCTGTAACGTCTGGCTGACGTCAGTCGTCGCTGTAACCGTCTGACTGACGTCAGTTGTCGCTGTGAACGTTCTGACTGACGTAGGTCGTCGCTGTAACGTCTGACTTGACCGTCAGTCGTTCGCTGTAACGTCTGCACTGACGTCCAGTCGTCGCTGGTAACGTCCTCGCTGACGTCAGTCGTCGCTGTAACGTCTGACCTGACGTCCAGTCGTCGCTGTAACGTCTCGCTGAGTCAGTCGTCGCTGTAACGTCTGATTTGCGACGTCAAGTCGTCGCTGTAACGTCTGACTGACCGTCAAGTTGTCGGCCTGTAACGTCTGACCTGACCGTCAGTCGTGCTGTAACGTCTGAACTGACGTCAGTCGTCCGCTGTAAACGTGCTTGACTGACGTCAGTCGTCGCGCTGTAACGTCTCGCTGACGTCAGTCGTCGCTGTAACGTCTGACTGACGTCAGTCGTCGCTGTAACGTCTTGTTGACGTGCGTTGCCGCTGTCTGGCTGACGTGAGTCGTCGTCATCGTCCTCCGCTGTTGCGTCACCAGCCTCACGGCGCTGAGCTACGACGACAGGTGCGTGATGCCGAGTCTGGTTCCGCTTACGGCGCAAACGGAACTAATGAGTCTGCCTCACAGCCCCGCTGACAGACGCGCTGCGCTATTTGTGACACAAAACAGTGCCACTTGGGAATAACTCTACCCTCCCCTAATTGTATTTACCTCTCCTTATCTCTCTCTCTCTCTTCCTCCCTTCCTTCCTCTCACCTTCCCCCCTCTCTCCCTCCCTCCCTCCCTTCTCCTTCTCGCTCTTCCTCACTTCCTTTTACACTGGGCCGTTCTTCTTCTGTCGCATTCACACAATTCGTTCCAGGCACAATCACAGCGACATTGGATTCAAAAACCTGTGGCAAGTCATGACGCCCAGTGTGTCCAATCGTGGACAGGGACACAGCGGTGATTTTCGCATCAGCTGGTGACAGGGCGGAATTGGGCGGAGAGAGGATGCCTCAGTCCCGCTCAAATCAGTCCCACACCGCGGCCGCTGTCGTGGGAAGATGCTGACCGGTGATCTCGGAGAGCGGAATGTATGGTGCTATTGTTCGCCGACTTCTTTTCCAGCGCAAAAACACAGCGACGAGCAGAAGCAGCAAACATACTTTTGTTTACGTTCTAAAAACGGAATGTTTCCACTGGAAATGGCACATGAGAGACCCAAGTTACTTTTTGTGATAAATATTGCACGCTAAATGGATGGCAATTCCATGAGTGGTCTAAAGTCGCGACAGTCGGTCAGCAAACAGAGAAAACTGAACATAAAACTCGCATATAACTTGAATTACAGAACCTGTGTATGTATCGTGTATCCACTATGTAGCAATGTGCCACCAGCTGAAATGTCGGTGTTGACTGTTGAAGCGCTGGGTCTGCCCGCCTGGTCGTCGATTTACGTCCCACTCTACTCTTCAGAGCGCACTGTCAGGCTGTTGAATGGGTGGTGTATTCACTGCTGCTCTATCTCGTGTCACGCTCCGGACAGATCCGATCTCGGAGCGGCAGCGCTGTGCAGTTCCGCCGTCTCTCTGTCCCTGTGCACAGCGCAATGTGCATTGTGCACCGTGCTGTGCACGATGTGCAGAGGATGTGCAGCGAGGGGAGTCCGTGTCAGGCGGCTGACGGGTGAACAGGAGCGGGAGGTGCCTTTGTGACGACGTCCGATCATCCCGTCACCTCCACTGTGAGGTCTCTTGTAGGCGCCTCGGCTGACCTGATGGTCTCACAAGCTGCAGCCAGCCGTCAGCGGTAAAGTGAGTAGGACGTTCGCAGGGACGTTTGAAAGGATGCTGGGCGGATGCCTGATCCGATTCGTCTATGTATGGTAACGGGACAGGTCCTATGATTCGTGTCTATGTGGGTGTATCATGAACTTAATTCGGTGTTTAACCGCAGGGCCACAATAGTTCTTAGGACATTGTGTTGTGAAATGTCATTACTGAAGCTGAACTTGCAGATGTACCATTGCTCCAGTAGACAATACCAATGTAGTAACCATTTTTCTAAATGAGAAGCATACCTCGGAATGAAATTACAAGACACGACTTGCTTACGCAATGGTGTTCTCATAACAATGTAGATTCTCCGCTGTTGGTACATATTTGCTTTCTAGCCACCTTCTATGTTCTCTTGTTATATGGAAAACCTCTTAACGGCTTATCAACGCATCCACACAAATCAATTCAAGACTCTAGTTATCTCTTCCTTCCGAACAATCGCTCAGGCATGAGTTTATGATGCATCGAGCTCCTAGCATCCGCTGTTGCAAACGTGTCTGCTGTATGTAGTTCTCTGTTGTATATTCTCCGCCTTTTTGGTACCAAATCTCGCGGCTACAGGTGACTTGGTGGGACGCGCTGCATAGTGCTTAGATTTGGGCAAACCATACCTCAACAGCGCGCCTAAGCGCCAGAGGCGCCATCTTTACGGCTGAGAGGGCATGGGACTCTCGACAGGCGAACGTACCGTAGCACGGACTGACGTGGTGCAATTTATGGCAGTCAACAAATGTGACATAGCCATCCGTGTCACCGCTGTGTACACAGCGGCATCGCATGGACACTACATGTGCACACCAGTGCACATGTACACTGCACTGTGCCTCACGCGCAGTGCACATGGCTACATTCGTCTCCTGTGACGGCTCGCGCCGCCCCTGCCCCGGGACCTGCCGCCGCCGCCTCCGTCGCCGCCAGTTGCACTGTTTACATCAGCCCGACCATATGGTCGAGAGGAGGGAGCAGATCGCTGTCGCCGAGCGTTTTCAGTGTCACATCTGTGCGGCGGAGGTGGGGACGCCGCGTGCCGCGTGCTAGCTGTCACCGAGACGAGGAATCGTTCGCTAACGGTGTGCTGCGTGCCGTTGGTTCCTCCGCGTGGTGCGTGCCGTTGGTTCCCGCTTGTGGTGCGTGCCGTTGGTTCCTCCGCGTGGTGCGTGCCGTTGGTTCCCGCTCGTGGTGCGTGCCGTTGGTTCTTGCTCGGCTGTGGCTCGTTAAGTGGTAGATGTTTTGAATTTTCGAAACATTTGATTAATTATGCTGTGAGTTGTTTGACAGCAGAGCCAGATTGGTGCTGACTTCGACTTGAGCTGAGGGGAGGTGCTCGGTCGGTTCGACCCTGTTTTCGCTGAATGTAGCGAGATTCGTGAAAAGTCGTGGGATCCGCAGATCTAGAACACATGACCAGCAAGCTCAACACTATCCGCAGTCAGGAATGACGCTAAACGCGCCTTGGTGCCGGCGATTCGAGCGCACATTACGAGCAAGAGCAGTATCGTGGCGCGCCGAACACTCCGGCGCACTGTGCTCCGTTACTGCGTGAGCTGACTGCAGCGTATACGGGCTTCTTCCGTGTGACAGCGGTGCAGTGTCTGGGTCCTGTCTGGGTCTCATGATGACAGCTACCGCCGAGGAGGTATCACCAAGGCTGAGGCGGGTCCCCGCCGCCCGGCAGACCGCAAACCATCGGAATGTCACCAAAGCCTGGCGTAAGCACTCAACTGTCAAGTGTGAACTTCGATGGTCAGGTAGTTTTGTAACGTGTGCACATTGCATTGGTTTTGCCCGTTGTAGTCTTTGATGTTTATTTAACCACAACCGGATGCACATGTTTAAGCGCTTATGACAATGATGATTTACCTTTTTTGGTCTATTCTCCACTTTATGCCTGAAGAGTTCAACATTATTCCCGATCTCACAAGGCACAACACCATAAATGCACATTATAAGTTCGGCAATTCCACAATAAATCAGTAGACTGAATGCGTCGTATCGAAGGATAAAAAAGAAACGTTGTTTATAAATAAAATTGCTATCTTACTAAGCTGGTCGTGGATGCAGCGATAAAATTATTTGAAGTTTGCAAAGGTTCTTAATAAGTTCTGTTTCATCTTATATATATATATTATTTATATATATAATAATAATATATATATATATAATCACATTCCCCAACTGTAACGGTGAGATAAAAACTCTTTTTTTATGTATATATATCGATAATCCAGAAAAAAAAAAAAATTTTTTAGAAAATAAAAATATTTTTATTTGCCCCATTATTAATTTTAAATTAATAAATCTCCCACCCTTTACGGCAAGTTTATGTTATTCGTCGCCTTGTTATTCATCCCTCCTCGGGGCCCCAAGTTCACCTCAGTTGGGAATTTACACAGTCCTCCCCCCACCCCCGGTTTATAATCCCTGGTTTACAAGATATCTGTCAATGCCGTGTCTTTGCACGACATGTTATCGGATTGTTTGGTTTCTTGTCACTGTCGCCATCCGAGCAGAGCGGTCTAACAGGCTGTTCTTGGCGATAAACTATAGTCAATTTTTTTCATTTTCACTGATGTGTACATAAATTACAGTCGAATGATACCAGGCACCAGTAGACGTTGGTGTATGTGATACGTTATATCTGCATGCTGCCCCTTATTAGCGGTTGCCACCCATGACGTCATCAAATATTCTATGGACACCAATCTGGAATCTGCTGAGTTTTCAAAAAAGCTGACCGACTCATAACGAATATCAAGACACTCAAAGACAGTCCCTGCCATGGCCTTTATCTCTTTTTTGTGCCTTCTCTTTTTGACGATATTAGCCGTTTTCACGAATGATTTACTTTTACCCGGTAGTACCCGGTATTACCGGTAGTAACCCGGTAGTACCCGGTAGTACCGGTAGTTACCCGGTAAGTACCCGGTAGTACCCGGTAAATGTTTGTTCAGATTTGAATATATCTAAGAAAAAATACGGAAAAAAAAAATCGACAGACAAGACAATGACATGTTTCGTTAGTCTTTGAGCTCGATGAGATCGGTTCCCAACAGCCAAGTGGCCCAATAAATTCCGATTAAATTAAGGTAAGGTAAGGTAAGGAAATTTCGCATTGTAAGAGCAAATAATAGTACATGATTTCATAAAGTTTCAATGATACCAAAACTATCTGGGAAAAGCCGTGTTCCTATGCTCAATTGCCCAATACGCACGAAATATTACCGGGTACTACCGGGTAAAAATACATCCTTCGTGAAAACGGTTATAAACATCAATGCGATGCAAACTATCGAATATGTGCCATTTTAAGGATGTGCATTTTTCACATTATGCGCATTCTTCAGCAGGTAACTGTGGCAGTCCGAGAAGATTAAACCGTTTGTATTTTGTCACTCATTAAAATAACTTTCTTGTTTTGCCCTTGCTCGGCTTTCTCTTGTTCCTATGAAATGTTTCAATTTGAATATACAAACCACAAATGCCTACCACTTTTCCCTGTGCTTAACTGCTTACATTGGACACTAAGCGAAAACTTCTGATCAGAGGCGTGGCTTCTCCAGGAAAGTTTGGAGCGGCTGTGCCGGGAAAAATTGCTCTAAGTACCATCACAAATCACAATCCACAAAAATACAGATTTCTCGCCGGATTCGACCCATTTTCTCGTCCAAGTGCCTGAAGCCCCCCTCCTCCTCCTTCCCACCTGAATAGGGAACTACACCCCTGTTTCTGGTCTTAAAAATAGCCCACTCAGACATCAAAACAGCGGCTATCGATTTGTGACTTCTATTCCTGGCAGCCCCTGATGTCGCCTCCACGACACCGCATTGTGTTAAAGGCCCGTTCTTCCAGCCGAGATTCAAACGGGTCACGTGACCTATCGAGTCGAGGCTAGAGCAGGTCACGTGACTCGTTCGCCCGCCACAGGGGTGCCGGGCGTGGGTGACGTGCCATATATACAGTGGGCGTCGCTGGCGGAGGCGATACAGGGATGATCCCGAGGCGCTGTGTTGGATGGTAACCGAGTCAAGGCTGTAGAGTGTAGAGTGGGTCGTGTCTTGGTTTGCGAAAACGTGCTTACCTACATTACAGCCTACGACTGGCTAGTCAGAATAATTGTCTGGTTATTAGCAGGATTGCCAACGTCTTGTGTGCCCTCTGTATAGTGTGGCCTCACTGATCCAGCCAGGTCCGTACGTAACTACGTCTCCTGACAGTTTTTTTTGTTCTTCTTTAAATGTCGAATGTCGATGAACCGTTATTGATTAATCAACAACTGACTGATGCTATATGTTAAGCATATATTGAGCATATTTTTTGCTCTTGTGTGACTTGGACTATAAACACATATGTGGAACTCAAATGTGTGACGCTTATTTTGTTGTGTGCTGTTTCCATGTCCTAAATTCTGTTCTTCCGTCGTGTGATGTGACCAATGTTCTAATCTGTTTCTGTTCAGATGAGATGCTCCGAGGGTGTTTTCCTGCCTGTCCTATTCCTGTCCTTGTCCTCGTGTGACCATGTTCTAATCTGTTCTGTTCAGATGAGATGCTCGAGGGCTGTTTCCTCTGTCCTAATTCTTGTCCTGTTCCGTCGTGTGACCATGTTCTAATCTGTTTCTGTTCAGATGAGATGGCTCGAGGCGGTTTCCTCCTGTCCTATTCTGTCCTGTTCCGTCGTGTGAACCAGTTTCTAATACTGTTTCTCTTCAGATGAGATGCTCGAGGGCTGTTTCCTCCTGTCCTATTCTGTTCTGTTTCCGTCTTGTGACCATGTTCTAATCTGTTCTGTTCAGCATGAGATGCTCGAGGCTTGTTTCTCCTGTCCTATTCCTGTCCTGTTCCGTCGTGTGACCATGTTCCTAATCTGTTCTGTTCAGATGAGATGCTCGAGGGCTGTTTCCTCCTGTCCCTGTTCTGTTCTGTCCATCGTGTGAACCCCTGTTCTAATCTGTTCTGTTCAGATTGAGATGCTCCGAGGCTGTTTTCCTCCTGTCCTATTCTGTCCTGTTCCGTCGTGTAGACCATGTTCTAATCTGTTCTCTCAGATGAAGAGGCATCGAGGGCTGTTTCCTCCTGATCCTATTTCTTGTTCTGTTCGCGTCGTGTGACCATGTTCTAATCTGTTCTGTTCAGATGAGATGCCCGAGGGCTGTTTCCTCCTCCTGTTCTGTTTGTTCCATCGTGTGACCCTGTTCTAATTGTTCTGTTCAGATGAGATGCTCGAGGGCTGTTCCTCCTGTCCTATTCTGTTCCGTTCCCGCGTGTGACCATGTTCTAATCTGTTCTGTTCAGATGAGATGCTCGAGGGCTGTTTCCTCCTGTCCTATTCTGTCCTGTTCCGTCGTGTGACCCTGTTCTAATCTGTTCTGTTCAGATGAGATGCTCGAGGGCTGTTTCCTCCTGTCCTGTTCTGTTCTGTTCCGTCGTGTGACCCTGTTCTTATCTGTTCTGCTCAGATGAGATGCTCGAGGCAGAGGACTCGGCTCTGCCGCTGCGGGTCTATGACCTGGAGAAGCTGGTGCGGGACAGCCAAGACGAGATCACCTTCCCTCAAATCCACCGTGGCCGACCTCCAGCGCAGACTGAACATGGGGACGGTTCTCCGAGGTCAGTACGTCCAGCAGGCGATCATGCAGAGCAGGGGCACAGGGTCAAGGTCACGCGCAGCAATGCAAATGTTATTAAATTAATTATATATATATCATCATTTTTTGAAAAGAAATCGTATTCGTGTCACCCGTGTGGTAAATTATTGAATCGCTCAAATGACGCGGGCTAATACAGACAAGCTAAGATATGAAGTTGTAGCTGAGCTAGACCATGTGTAATCAGTCCGTGAGATGGAACGACTTGATTATATCCCTGTTCTGCTCTAATTCCCCAATTACTCACCACCCGCACTGGATAGCTGAAGACTCGTGACAAATCGTCCTCCCGCTGTGGTGTAGCTTCATATAAGGATGCCATGGGAGGGCCAATCGTGAATGTGATCTCCAGCTGTCCATGCATGAATAGGCGACCTCGGCCACTAGGTCAAGACTCAAGGGTGCTGCTCAGAAAGGCCCAGACCGAGTTTCTGTAACTCAACTGTCCTACGGGTACCTTCTTTATGGACTTTTTTCGAACCCGAAGTTAGATTAAGCGGTATTGTCCACACAAGATTCAAGAGTATTGTAAAATGAAGCAGGAAACAAATTGTCAACATTTGTAAGTGATCAGTGTTAAATTGCTTCCTTTTGGCTCCTTACAACTTATATCACCTTGCATCATTGTGTTTAGTCAATACAATTTAGTGGGACGTTTCAACTTCTTTCCAGCTTCTGCTTTCGAACTTTACGCTAAGGTAGCTGCCCGGTGTAATTATTACGTAAAAACTGGTCACCACAAAATCGTTGGACCGTCTGTTTACATACAAGAGTGGAGCCCAAACTCCACTCTACACGTGATAGGCCGCAAACTGCGCAGGGTTTTTGCCAATTTGCGTATTTGTGGAGCCAGAATGTGTTCAGCTGATAGAAAATGCATTGCCTGAGCTGCACTGAACACTCCGCACAGTCCGTATGAAATGGAAACGTCACGCAAACTAGCAAAATATGGTTTGCAAATCACGCCAAAAGTTCACAATCTTAAACTTTGTGCGTGTTTTGCAGAATTGCGTAGTCTTGATCAGTTTGTGGGGCATCGGCAGCAGTCTCTTTTGCTAGGTTCTGCGTACCCACCCATAGCAATAGGTATATTTATATACAAGTCGAAGCGCTACAGGAAAAAATAAATAAATAGGTTGACTTGCTTTTTTGCGGGCTACGCAAATCCCGGAAGTCCGTCACGTTAAGCATAACACGCAAACTTGCAAAAACCGTGCGAACTTCCCGGAACGATCACGCATAGTGTAGCTTGGCCTTAATTAGCCTGGCTGCGCTTGTTTATCCACACATGTACCTGTTGGCACCGGGAGTGTATGTACGGTACGTGCACGTGTGCGAGGGCGAACCATCATTGATCCAAGGGGTCACCGTCCTGTGAGGGAGGGAGGTGTGGGGAGTGTGTGTGTGTGTGTGTGTGGAGAGTGTGGAGAGTGTTGAGTGTGTGAAGTGTGTGGAGTGTGTGGAGTGTGTGGAGTGTGTGGAGTGTGTGGAGTGTGTGGAGTGTGTGGAGTGTGTGGATGTGTGGAGTGGGTGGAGTGTGTGGATGTGTGGAGTGTGTGGAGGTGTGGAGTGTGTGGAGTGTGTGGAGTGTGTGGAGTGTTGTGGAGTGTGTGGGAGTGTGTGGAGTGTGTGAGTGGTGAGTGTGTGGAGTGTGTGGAGTGTGTGGAGTGTGTGAGAGTGTGTCGAGTGTGTTGGAGGGGGAGAGTGTGGAGTGTGTGGAGTGTGTGAGTGTGTGGAAGTGTGTTGGAGTGTGGTGGAGTGTGGTGGAGAGTGTGGAGTGTGTGGAGTGTGGGAGTGTGTGGAGTGTGTGAGTGTGTGGGAGTGTGTGGGGAGTGTGTGGATTGTGGAGTGTGTGGAGTGTGTGGAGTGTGTGGAGTGTGTGGAGTGTGTGGAGTGTGTGGAGTGTGTGGAGAGGGGAGGATGGCAGGACAGGAGATAGCCACATGGTTAAGAGCCATGGGACGCACACCAGGGTGTGTGTGGGGGGGGGGAGGTGGTAGTGATAAGACAGCAGTAATTATGAGACAGCCGTGGGCTGCCTCGCGAGCTGACTACTATTTCATCAGTGTCAGCGTCACACAAAACTATGTCCGAATCATATTATCACCCATAATAATTCGCCAGACGCTGTAAGTCGCTATGTCTAATGAATAACCATTGGCCATCCATCTGAATTCTGGCGATGTGCCGGCGGCGACTGCGCCGTAGAAGTGGCGTGATGAGTCCACCGCTGCCGCCCGGCCCACCCCTGCCTCAGGTGCGGGCGGTCTTTGTCGGTCCCGTCACCTCCTGCCGCCCCCCCCCCCGCCTCCCCTCGCGCAGTACCCGCCCCACAGCCACGGTCACAGTCCCATGTGTCGTGCTCACCCGAAGCTCTACTTTTGGACTTTTCTTAATCTATGCACGAATCGCATTTCATTTAATCACGACGGAGTGGTAGGAACTCCGTTGATCGGTATTGGTAGAAAGTAGTTGGTTATCGAGGGACCTAACTTAAGCTAAACTATGTTACCCACCTCAGCCAGGTTAAAGAGAATAGTTCACCTTGAAAAAAAAGAGAAAAAGCTCAGAAATGATGAAGAGAAGCAAGAAATTAAGTATCATATTACTAGTAAAGTCAAAGAAAACCTATATTTTACGGCGGAAAAAGCCAATTAAAATGTCAATCTATTTGGTGATTAATTCTAATTTTTTCCTTTCAAAGTATGCGAAATCAGCTGCTGAGAAGCAGCACGTCATCGATTTAGTGAGGATCGTGTCGTATACATGGTGGTATTGCCCAGTACTTGTTGAAGATCCGGAAATAACAACGCTTTTGGGAAAACCATCACAGTACTTGCTTTTAAGTAGGTAATTCGTTCCACTACATTATATTCACTATGAAAGCGTAGCGTCCGCCAGCGTCGCACAACTGTAACGTGCTCTGCGCGTCCGTCTGGATTATGTGTCAAAGGTCATGCACGGTCTAAACGTCACTGGCGTTACGGTCTCGCCGGTCGGCTTCCTATACTCAGCCGGGCGGCTGCGCGCGGCGGCCAATCAAACAGCGGCACGCGCGTACAGCTGGTACGAGGTGGGGTTCGGTGAGAGGGGACAGATCACGATTGTACGCGAGCCTGGAAACCGTTCGGCCAGCGCTGAACGCTACGCATACGCTAACAGAAACGTTGTTTGAAGATGTTTTTATAGAAGGATTAACTCAAATCACTATGCAATAGCATTTACCTGACAAAGTTCATTCTTGCAATAAAAAGAATGAGTACTGAAACAGTATGGTTTTGTCGCAGCAGCTTACACCTCCCCAAGTCTTACGTCATCTGTGCGTCATATCATACGTCATTCATCCAAAAATCAGCCATCAGCGATTGGAGTTACCGGGTATACCCGGTCCCCGACTTTTAGGACTGATATAAATATTAAGAGGTTTCCTGGAAAATGTGAAAGCGTCACAAGGTCTTTCGAGCATGCGCCACAACTTGGCTATCTCAACTCAAAACCCTATGTTAAAGGTTAACTATTCCCTTTAAGGGCTGGGTGACCCGTTTAGGTTTGCGTTGAGAGAATGAGCAATCAGTATGTATCGCACCTGGTTCAAACGTTTTCGAATGAGTCTATGGGATGTATATGGCAGGTTTGATGGGTGTCATTTCGAGCCGACGTGAATTTAAAACACTATGCCACTCCCAATCTGTGACGTGGGCGTGGTACCTAAGTGTCTCAGCCCCACCTAACCCAGTTGTGACATCATATACAAGGAGAAGGAGATATAGAAGTGTTGCTTGGATGGGGCACTGTCGGACATCGCTACTTATAGTGCAGTCTGTGTGTACCTACTGAAACTGCTATCATGTTCTTTATATCGTGCATGTCTATGTGTACCTACTGAAACTGCTGTCATGCTCTTTATATCGTGCATGTCTATGTGTACCTACTGAAACTGCTATCATGCTCTTTATATCGTGCGTGTGCTAAACCATGACATGTTTCCTCATTGATGTACTCTGTAAGATGTTCCTTATTTTGTGACACAGTACTCTGTTGTGTCACTCGATAAAGCATCAGCTGAATTGCGATCCCTCCCGTTCATTAACCTACGCACTGCCGAGGGTTCGTTCCATCCACGAACAGCCGGGGTTAGGGGGATTTCCGCCACCTCCTTAATACCAAAAAGCACGCAACGCAGCGACAAGCAGAACACATTGTTAGATAGATCAAGGCAAGTTGCATCGAAAGCATATCGTTCTTTTTTAAGGTCATGCCAATATTGAGATCACTAGAGGTCACCAAAGGTCAAATTTCGGCAATATAGGAGTGTTCCTAATAAAGTCAACATCTCGATAGCTAAAAGAGCTAGCGACGCGTGGAAAGCCTTCGAAAGATAATTAAACTTATGCGCAAATGTTTCATTTATATTTGGCATAAAGTCATTCGTTAGGCCAGAAGAAGCCATTGAAATTAAAACATTATAAAAGTCACGGAGTTATTTTTCAGGAATAACTTTTGACAAAGCATTTTAGAGTAGCACAGTTTTCACCGATTTATTTGTTTTTGTAGAGACGACGCATCAAATGCAATTTTGGGTGACCTAGTTAGGTCATATCTAAAAAATATCTGAATACAGGTCAAGGTGAGGTCAAGATCAACGTCTACATCAATTGATTCGTTAGCAAGCCAAATATAATGGTGAAACCCCATTGCTCTACCTTGGTTTGGTAAAGAGTTATTTGAGAAAAGCCATACGTGATCTGGGAGGGTACCTGAGTTGACCTCGTAGAGGTCAAAAGCCATACAAAATATGGAGCTGTGCATTTTCCACAAGAGTGGTTGATCTTGTGAAAACTAGACAAATTGATTGCTCGTCCGGGCTATTTCATATTGGTTTTATGCGTCTTCCTAATATTTCCATTGATTTATTCATAAGGAGGTCATGAAATCTACCTAACCTGAGCTTACTTATATTCCCATTGACTTATAAAAGGGAGATCATGAAATCTACCTGACCTGAGGTTACCAATATGACCAATTTCAGATATAAGAGTTGTAGGTACTTTTTGGGCTGATAACATACTTTAAGTGTCAAATCGTGCATTACGTTGGCAGTGGCATGACCGCAGATTATTTCGAGGTGGGGTGACTTGACTTGACCTGGCGACCTGACCTGAGATGACTGGAGATTAACAAATCCACACAATGTGGGTGATCGATGGCCAAACAGCGGTGGCCAGTTTGGCCGGTGCTGCACGGTCGCTGTTTTCCCGCTATTCAATGACAAACCCTCCGGAGGATCACCGCCCGCCCCCGGCGTGTGTGTTTAAGGGCGAAATGTGCTATTTATCTTCCAGACATGCCAGTCCTCAAATAAAATGATCAAATGTTCCAAGTTTAACCTTTTTCTAGACTACTGCAGGATCCTTATCCCTATGTATGTCTTTCACTTTCTTGCCACGCGTTTAACCAGATGCCGTTCTTAATTTGCTGACGCCTGCCTTACCTCTGTATCTGTTTCGATGTCTCCCTGTTCCTCCTCGCCCCAGCCATCTGACACGTGCGTCCTCCGCCCGGCAGCCGTCAGTAAGCTGACAGCAGTACAGAGCCCGATGCGACCCTCACCTCAGCGGATGGTCAACGGTCACAACGGCTACGACCGTCCGGACAGCAGCCGACGGCGACCGACCAACGCCCTACAGAGGTCAGTTAGGGTCACAAGGTCATTCCGGATGACAAGGTCCTTCCGGATGACGATGCCATTTCGGGTCTCAAAGTCATTCCGGGTCACAAGGTCATGTCAGAGGTCAGTCCGTGTGACATGGTCAAATCAAATGTCATTCCGGGCTACAAGGTCACGACAAAACAGCCACGCAGCCGGTTTCGCCCCGTCATCTCCCTAAGCTTTTGCACCAAGCTGTTTGTTGTGTTTTTCATTCGTATAGCTGAGATCAGAGCACAGCTGCTCTGTATACTCCCAACGCCAGCATTGATTGATCGTCTGGGCAAAACATGGCGGCGTGCTCCTCCCTGACTCCCTCCCATACTGATGTTCGACTCGAATGACGTAAGAAGCCGTGCAGGTGCTGATTGGGACTATTATTGGCTTCTGCCGTATACCTTTGACCACCACGACCCAGCCGGAGCATTCTTGTCGATCGATACTGATCGCGTGATGGGATTCTTATTGAATGGTGACTGGTGAAGTCTTCAGAGCAGTGCAGTATGTGTCTCTGATTAGCTAGATTGATTGAGACGCTGCGACCAATTTTATCCGCTTTATAGCTGCTGTAGATGTTTAGTCAAATTCGGCTATCATGAGCTTGAATATCTGAAAACCTCTTCGAACATGACAATGCGCAGAAGTTTATACCGGGACAGGGCCGAAACATAATGAAAGCTGGTCGCCGACCGAGCTATTGTCTCCAAAAATGGGTGGCCGTACCAAATTGTAATACATTAAAAACAAATATACCACAGCGATTCCCAGTAACACTTGACTCACGTTTCTGTCCATGAAAATGTAAAAATACATGATGGATGCCTGTTTTGTATTTGGCTTTGTTATCCTTAAATCAAATACAAAGCTCACATATATTTCATTTAACCCTTTAAGCAAAGCCAGTAAGTTTGTCTATCTCGCCAAACACATGACAAGGACCGGTTATACTTTAAGCTTGCACGCCAATGCCGACATCAGTATTGCACAGAAGCCACTCGCATGGTAGAGGTTAACACGGCTCTACTTTGTCATGATCGACCTACACCCGTCCTGGTGGCCTGTCCGTAGCCGGTCGTAGTCTGACCCAAAGCCCGATAGCCAGTCGTCAGCCAGCCATGCCATTAAAATGCACTGCTTCTTATAATATTCGTATTCGTATTTTAGCCCGCGCGTCGCTGAGGTCTCCAGCCACAGCCCAGACGGCGATTATTTTACCCCCGTACCCGTACCGTACCGTACCATTTGATTGTACTTACTTGATCTCGCTCCCAGCCAGCGTGTTACGGTACTTAGTACGATGACACAACACCACATCAGAACCATTACGATGCGGATTCCTCGTGCCGGAATCCGGACGTACGGTAACGCGTGCGACCATTAACCATTACGGCGCGGATTCTCTGTGACGGAGGCACGGTATAGCGTGTGGGACCATTACCGTTTGGGCCGCTCTCCGTTCGGGCGGAGCGCCGGAATGTGAGACAGGGGATGGCTCGACTGAGGGAGTAACGGCTGCGTGGGAGCCTCAGGTAGACTGTCGCCGTCACCGTTGTCGCCAACGGGGCCAGTGTGTGATGTGTGTGTATGCTTCAGCTACGAGTGGCCTATGAAGCCGGTGTGGTGGTGATCATACGGTTAGATGAATGTAGTCATGATCGTCAGGCTTTGAATTATTTGGGTTCGCATATTTCGCTAGTTTCTCGCTCAGTCCATCGTTTGCAGGGGAAGGATCAACAGTGTGTATTTTATCATGTTTGTTTAAGATCTGTATCTAATGCATATCATAAACAGTTTGCATTTACTACATGGACCAACCTTTGTAGAAGAGTTGAGTCTTTTTCCCTGTTAAAATCACATACGCTTACCTCCCTCCCTATCGAATCCAATACAACTTGACGCTTATCTTTCAAAACATTTCACAGACCAGCTCAGTTACATCATCACCCAACGTTCATTGTCAACAACAATCCACGCTTCACTCGTCAAGGGCTGGAGCGTGCCATCGTTGAACATTAACCCGCCTATCAGCAGTGTTATGTTCTCTTGTCTTCTCCAGATAACATGTCGTTCCTCTGCTCCGCGCTCTGTCCGTCTGTTCGGGGCGTGGGCGGCGGGGGCAGGAGGGGGTCCCTGCTCGTGCTGGCATCAGTCGGGGGGACGCCATGTGCCGCACCGGCTGACCTCCGCGCGCCACGACCGCGCCATGATCGCCTCGGCCGCGCCGTAAACGGCTGACCTATAAACCGCCGGCGATTAATACACTATCTGATGGCGGCTCTCCTTCTCTCGCTCTCTCCCTCGGGAGCGCGCGGAGTAGACAACCTTGACTGTGAGGGTGGGGTGGGGGTGGGTCGGGGGAGGAGGGGTCAGCCAGGAGGGAGGCCAGTGCAAACTACTACGGGGAAACTGAGCTCATGATTTGTGGACACACGTCCCGTTTGTAAGGCAAATATAGCTTAGTTTTTTAGGGGCATTCTCATCTTTGTTTTTCATCCAAAATCTGAGACGTGTTCTGATCATTTCCAAGATGCATTTTCCCAGTTCCAGAGTGAAAGCCTAAGTTTGCTCCTCGTTACAGTAATATGCTTTGAAGATGTCGAATAAGAACTGTCGGTAAAGAAGTCGCTTTTAAACCAAATATACAAAGTGTGTTTTAGTCTCGATATCATTCCAGTATCAGTGCTGCCCAAATACACGTAATCTCTGGTTTCCCTCACATAGTGCATACCAACGCTGTTCTTTTTGATGTATTGTCGTGTTGCATGTCTCAAAGACAAGACGGAGACGTACCGCAAACGTACTGTAGGACGTGACAGAGACGTGACGTAGAAATGTCTGAAGATGTACCGTAGACGTGACAGAGACGTGACGTAGACGTGACAGAGACGTTACGTAGACATCTCGAGAGACGTACCGTAGACGTGACAGAGACGTGACGTAGATGTGTCAGGAGACGTACCATAAACGTGACAGAGACGTTACGTAGACGTGTCGAGAGACGTACCGGAGACGTGACAGAGACGTGACGTAGACGTGACAGAGACGTGACAGAGACGTGACAGAGACGTGACAGAGACGTGACAGAGACGTAACGAAGACGTGACAGAAGCGTGATGGAGACGTCACGTGACGTAGACGTGGCCCGGCTGCCGGAAGTGCAGCTGGGACCGTCGAAGCCTGCGCGCGCGTGACTGCGTGGCGTGCCTCCCAACAAAGCCTACTGCGCTGCCGTCATGGGCCAGCGAGCTCCCTACAGGGCGCCACGGGCCAGCGCCGCCACTCCTGGCGGGTCCCCTGGCCTCCCTGACGACCCCCCGCGGTCGGACGGTGCTGTGTCAGGTTACCAGACGCGTGACGGACCCACTGAGTCGGCTTCCTTCTCCCCTCCGCCGCCGGTGTTCACGCGCCGTCTAAAGAGGGTTATTAATGGAGCGGACAGCTCTAATGGAGAACGGAGGCGGGCAAGTGGTAAACAGGAGCCAAAGGGAAGGCGTGTGAAGGCATGTGCGGTGTGCAGGTATAAGTTTTGGCGCAGTGACACAAATACTCTTAGCTATGTCTGATTCTGTACACTCTGCACCCTTCATCGAGCAGCACGTATAATCACCGTGTTGGCCGACCGCGATGATCATTAGCTAGTATACAGAGTTGTAGACCTTGTGAAACCCAGTCTTGTGTCACTATGTTATCATGTGTACTCGCGATATTTCTACGCCGAGATGTCGCAGACACTATCCTCTCGTCTTACTCTAGCTCGCGCTCGATCTGATGCTCAGCTTCTGGCCCTTTGTGAAGTGCGAGACGCTAGCTGCCACTCTGTGTTGTATCTGTGCTCTGTATCATATCGCACAGCGACGCAACATGCAATTCCATGCACGTCCGACTCATAAATAGTGACGGAGTGCAAACAAAGCCTGATCTTAACTTACTGGCATCCGGAAGCGTATCATCAGAGATTCTTAGACATCAATAAATAACATCAGAGCCGCGACAATAGCACTCCACACACATAACACCGAGCACCCAACCAAGCATTTCATATACAGACGACACATACACACACACCACACAGCCGCAAGCGACAAGTTACACAACAGACCAGCGAGCTAGCGAGCGCAAAAATCGCACACAACACACACACATTATCAGCCAGTCGAGCGCACACATCTACACAATCTATACAAACACAGGCACGTCACATATCGGAGTCGAACACGACCTAGAGCAGACAAAACGACACGCACACCTCGCACAAATTGGGTCATAATGCGCAAAGGCTGCACACTATGACGCAACACGCAATCTTGCACTCACGCTCACTACACCGCTCCGACCCTGCGAGTTACTATCAAAACAAACACGCCGACTTAATGACGGGTGATCAGCTATATATGAAACACTGGCCAAGGTGCCCCTGACTGCTTGCAAACTTCTGCTCCTGATACGTCGCATATATTTCGACCGACCTAGCGGGAGTAAAAAGTCTCCGCTGAAGATGAACTTCTCGATGACTGAGGAAGTAAGTGGCACGGTTATTATGTGTCGCCGTAGCATAAGAAAATCCCTGTATACCTGATTAGACTCTTCTCATAATGGCAAATCGAGCAGAGAGCTTTTTCCCATGAGGTGAAAACGCGTCCGATAGCACTCCGCTTTTCATGTATCCACCCTTCCGCTCAGACTTAGGATGCACCGCTGTCTGGCTGAACGAGGGTCGTTGACCAGAGCTCTCTCGCGAAAGCTACATCGGTGAGTGAGGAGATCAACGACATCGCGGCACCTAGCGCTCCACGCCGCATCTATCCGTGAAACCGAGATGTACGGTCTCTGTGCAGAGGACGCGCTCATTGAATAGTAATCTCTTGTACTGGTATGACGGCGCTTACATCGGCATGCTAAAACTACAGCACCGTCAAAGCTATGGACACGTATAATGCTCAGTCGCTCGCTCATATATCCCCACCAACGTAGAGGCGCAACCCTTCGGCCGATGTGGTTCTGAGTAGAGTAGCCGAAGCGCCGACTGATGAGAGAAATGCCGAGTAGCTGCGACAGCGGTGACGCCGTTCGACGCGACATGAGAGGACCGAGCAAAAGATTAGCGTGAAGCAGACGCTCTGACCTTTACCTGAGTGCCGCCTCGCCGGTTGTACGTCTAGAGTCACTGCATCTGACTATGGCGACTTGCAGAGTGCGCGAGCAGCATGGCGGCGTCAGTGATTTGAGAAAACCTCCGACTCGGAGCAAGTTCCCATATTGCTAATCATCAGAATCCTGAATTCAATCCAGAATGTTGCCGCTATTGACGAACCAGTATGGAAACACATACCCGTATCCCTAAATGGTAACGTGTACGGTCACCAAGAGTTAAGGCTGTGTGCTCGAATAGAATACGCACAAAGTGTCAGCAGTAATAACAAATAACTACTGAGCATACGCACACTTATTCACCAAGTGCGCAGGTGCTTTTATTATTATTATGAACCATTTCTAACGTTCACCATCGTATCGGCAAGCCAGTCGCGTATCGAACAAACTAGCCACCGTGAGCCAACAGCACTAAGTTGAAGGTTGATCTGTGACATAGGAGAATATGTTATATCATATCATTGCACTCTCTCCGGGTAACGAATTAGGAATACGTTCGCGCGAAGCGATGTCTACGATCTATAATCTGCCTCGATGACAGTGAGTCTCGAATTCACAGGTCTGTCAAAGACAGTAGGAATTGTCGAAACGAACCTCTCTCTAGTTACGCCCCTCGCGCGAGCCCAATTCCTACGGTAAACAGCTTAATCAGCGCGATCAATCCTGCGTAACACTACTTGATTCAGCGTAACACACGCACCTTCTCATAGTATGAGTAATCTGAGAATACAACGAGCAGGCAGCCGAACCAAGCCAGCAGTACACGCCAGCAAGCCACGTATCTCCCCCGCGAGATGTGATCCATTAAGCCGCTCACTTCACCTGGAGGGTCAACCACTCCCAGTCGCGTGAGAATTCGGCTTACATAGAAGAGCAATATCCACAAGTCTCTGGCACTGCTATGACACATGTCGAACTATGGATACTCTTTCCTCCAAAGCTCGCTGACACGTGGTGCCGAGAATTACGGCCGACGGCGTTCCCTGGTAATACGCTTACAACTGCCGAGCGCGCGCGCGCGTCTCAGCGTAAGCCGGGCATGTAAGGTTTTAGATAGCATCGCACACCCAACGACGCAGGATCTCTTTCACTATGAGCCGGTGGGGGACCGTGGTGGGTGCGGGTGGTGCTACCCTCATCGTGTGGCGAATTAACCGCACTGTGCTATTGAATGTAAGTCATATAAATACATTAACTTTTCTTTATCTCAATGCGCGGTATAGCTCTGCCGCTCACAGTTATAATCGATTGAGATCTGTCTGATATGAGATCGTGACACTCATCAACCAAAAATATGATAGTATCTATTACATGGTAATTCCTGAGATCGAAATAAATAAGCATTTGAGTCTTAATGTGCTTTTAATACTAGCAGTGTCAAGTGTGCCAGCCCTCCGCGCTTAAAACGACAAACAGCTCATGAATTCTACATCATTGGACACTGAGACTTAGAGTAAAATAATTGTACACAGAGACTGGCTGAGCTGTAGACTTCTCATGACCAGCATTCCTATCATAATCTCCCTCAGGGAATAAAGTCTGAGCATCATCAGAGGCGCTGTGCGACAAGGTGTGACGACTTTCGAGCTCGATCTCGAGCATAACCAAATTTGTCAGGTTACCTACATCCGACCTGCCGGGAACAATCAAACATGTGAACGCGTTTTTCGAGCGGGTATTATCAATCTCCATTGGACAACAAGACGTCTATGTATCTGAGCATTCGCTCAGATTAATACCTCTAGCGTAACCCGAGGTCCCCGGGATAAGCGCCTGCAGAGCGGTCGAGCGAATATTCAGCCTTGGTGTTCTCCTGGCGAAACCTTGTCTGATTTCTCGTTTGACATCTCTCGACTTTTCTGCTTGGCGCTCCGACACGGTGGCAAATCGATTGAACCTGAACCGACCGCCGCGCTGGGCCCAGTTTCCTCCACGTGTGACCTTGTATTGAGAAAGGCGGACAACTCCAGACAAAGCCGAGTCCAGAGACCTTCCGGAACTAATAGCACGCACAGGTGCTCCGTCTCTCCCCCCCCCCCCACATCTATAGCACTGCCTACGGACTGAAGGTCTAGCTCGCTCTAGCGTGCTACACATGCGAAATATAAGTGAATGCGAAGAGCCGATGCCCTCTGTGTTCTTCCTCCCCCAGGGACGTGTGACAGAACGCCGACGCGGAATGGTGGCGGACCGACGCCATGGGCGCCACCTGACTGACGGTAAAGCACAAAAACTTTTATCACCTGCGTTAGAAAGGAAAAGCGAGGCTGATGCTGCTCTGAGAGCGCCGAGTCCGGAGCCCGCAGCACTCGCCCCCACATCCCATGTCCGTCCATACATCAAGAAGACCCTGGAATTCAGCCACTATACTGCCGATGGCTAGTGAGAGAGCAACCTGAGCAGTATTTGCCTTCCACCACTGAACGTCCCCCCCCCCTGTTAAACAATACTGGGTGCGTTGACCTGCCTCTGCCCTTGCACCGAAACATAGTGCGTGCTGATCGTGTTGCCTCCCACATCCCCAAGTCTCCCTCCAAACAGACGCACTAATAATAATTGTCCGTCCACACCCACCGTTTAACTTACCTACTCGCTTCGATATCTCGTCGCTTATCCCGCCGATCACCACTACGACGGACCCATACAGCATGGTACCAGCCAGACAGCGTGCCTTCCCGCAAACGGTGGTGCACGAATCACCGTCCCACCGCAACTACTGACTGAACCTTATGCCGGCTGCGCCCGAGCCTGACTCACATAGCGAAACGCGAATAAAGCATCACATTCTCACCTCATAGGACGACCGCGAGACAGTGATTAGACTCCCCCGCTCTGTACGTGTCACCCTCATAACGACAACGCTCGCCCCGAAGGCGCTCCCATGCCCCGGAGGCGCCACCCGATTCCCGAGCACATCTGCCATCGGCTCAAATGTGACCAGCAAATTTGCCATTCTGAGGTGATGCGTGTTCTGCGCTCTGTGCGTCACGCACGGGACGCGTGCGGGCTTGCAACGGCAGGCCCGAGTTGAAGAAGGTTATATAGCCGTCACATCAGCAAAACCTGATCGTATGCTGTTGCGCAGCGTGTGTATGCTCTCGGCTTAAGGCGCACATCACCGTTTCAGTGACTTTCGAGTCTCTACAGTGCAGATGGTTGTCTCTTGTCATCTTTGCGAGCTGACGATGCATGTCACGGGCTTTTCTACACCAGTGTGTTTATTACAGTGCATCATATCTGATCTTGAGTGGATATTGCGAGTCCCGACCGGGCAAGTGAGCCTGCTTTATACTTATGCAGTCGTTCTTCATGCCGCCTGTGCGTGCCCGCTTACTGTTGCAACGTGCATTTCGTGCCATTTGACGCACACAAATCCTTCGCTGTGACTCTGCGCTTTCATCATCAGCGTGAGGCGCGTATACAGCAAAAATGCTACACGTTCCCCTCCAAACCGCGTTTTTATATGGTGCCTCACGCCACTTTGCTTCTATAATACCTCTTCTTCAAACAGGTGTAAATTAACGAGCTGGTCCTATCGTATGCAAGATCTTCATTCTGATCCCCCAGACTGCTTCTCACTACTTTCCCGTCTCGCTCAACCGAGTCGCTACGAGGCTCCATACCCTCCCACCGCTTCCCTAGTCAACCAATCTTAGTGCTTGCGCTGCCGGTCCGAGGTTCTGACCTCCCTCACTCTGCTTCGAGCGCGAAGGGCGGGGACATGCGCTCAGCATCTGGTTGCTAGCTCCCAAGGTGCTTGATATACGCATTGCGTCGGTTCAGATACCGGCGCAGGGACGCTCGACGCGGACCGAGCACGCCTTGTCAGGACGCCCGCGCAGCTTCATGCACAACATGATCCCTATCTGTCCAGCGAAACATCGTAGCCATCTATGGCGCCCTGCTGGGAGGATGCCCTTCCAGCACCTCTCTCTCTGGACGGCACCATCGTCACATCTCACAGAAACGAGCCGCACTCACCGGAGCACAGGATTCCTTTGCTCGATCGCGAACCCAATTAACTCCTCCACCACTTGGTACCTGACGTGCACAGCAAGAACGTCTTGCGCAGTTTGTTCATATATCTGGCCCGACCGAGGGGGACTGGTACTTTCTCTCGCGGCCTGCGTGTGTGTTTGAAAAACTGTACAATATTGTACAGTTTACCGCATTGTGCTAAGGTAATCCCGTACAAGCAGGCCCAGTTTGCAAGCCATGTCGATGGTATGTAAGCGCTTCTTGTACATTGTTCTTTCATATAGTTTGCAAACTAACACTGATAGGTGTGAATAAAACAGGGCCGGCCGGGTCATAGTCGGCTGTGGGGGCACTTTCGGCCCATTTTTCTGGCTTGTTGAGGTCTCTTTATTTTTTCCATGGCGTAGATGCAAAGAATTGCGGTGTCGGACATCTCGGATCACAAGACTTCGCCTGGAATGACAAGGAGGAGAATTGACCCGAAATTTTGTCGTCGTCCAATGAGCAATGACATCTGAGGTGGAATGTTGCGCTTTTCTGTCAGAAGACGCAGAATAAATCGCGATTTTCAGCTAACTCGCCCACTTGTACTCTGACTTGTCCTGCCGTGTGCCCCATCTCCGCTGACTCCGAGGGCTGGAAATCCTTGGGGGGGAGGGGTATCACGACCCAACTTGGGCCCCCAGATCTGTAAAACTAAGGGGGGTCCGAGGGGAGGGGTCTAAGACTAAAATGATAACTGGGTTGGGGCCCTCTTGAGCAGAAAAAAGGATGATGGTCATAGGTCAAAATAGGCCCTACAATGTCAAAATAGGAGTTTGTAAACCGAGTAAGCCGTCTTCAAATCGGTATGGGTGATTTAAGTCGGCATCCATGTCGACTTAAAGACGACCTGAGAAGACCATGGGTATGACTGAGGCCCTGTTTGTCATGAGGTGGCCTTTGGTCGGCCTGAGAGGGCCCAGAGTCGGCATGGGAGCTCACAGTCGTCCTGAGGGGCCCACAGCCGACCTGAGGGGCCCTTCGTTGTACTGATATGCCTCTTGGTTGGTCTGAGTGGGCCTCAGTTGGGTTGAAGGGGTCCTCGGTTGTCTTGAAGGACCATCGTTCCACCTGAGGGGCCCTCGGTCTATCTAAGATGTTCCTCCTCTGGCCTGAGGGGCCTGCAGTCAGTGGGAGGCATTGACAGATCCAAAACGGTGGTTGGGGGGGGGGGGGCATAGATAGTTTGGATGACAAAATTTAACAACTTTCACACAATTTTGCAAATTTATCAGATTTGGCTTGTTTATCCATTTATATATATTTTTTAACTTTGATTGGTAAAAGTTGCTTAGATTTTCTTCTTAATCAGGAAATGTGATAATTTTGGGCCAACTTCAGGTGTATTGGGGTGCTATGGCCGCTTTGGCCCCCTGGATCCGCTAGTGGTGAGAGGGGCCCACAGTCAGCCTGAGGAGCTCTTGGTCAGCATAAGATGGCCCTCGGCCGGCTTGAGGGGGCCCTCGGTCGGCCTGAGGCCAGAGGGGAGCCCTCGGTCAGCTTGATGTCTGAAAGGGTCTTTGGTGGGCCTGAGGGACCCTCATACTTCCTGAGACGGCCGTCGGCTGACCTGAGGGACTCTAGTTCGACCTGAGAGGCTTTCGATCGGTCTTAGGGGCCCTCACCCGGCCTGAGAAGGCCCTCGGTGGCCTTGAGGGTCACTTTGTCGGCTCGGGGCCCTTAGTTGGCCTGAGCGGGCCCGGTCAGCCTGAGGGGCTTTTGTCCGGCCTGAGGAGTTCTCGGTCAGCTAGAGAGGTGGCCCTGATGCTCCGTGGCACTGGCGCTGGATCTACTTCTACGGTTGGGCAAAATAGGCCCTCCGCAAACGAAAAATCAAATTGGTAGGCGAATATATTTATTTGCCCCTCCCAAAATTAATGTCTTGAAAATATCTTTACTTTTTCCCGTTCAGAAACTCCCCCCCGCTCAACAACGCTGGATATACGACTATCCCGGGGGTCTCTTGTATTGCAGGGGTTCTTACTCTGGTGGGCCCCCTCCAGACTGAGCCTCTCACAGATTCAGAAAGTGAGCTGCCCTGCCTATTGATTTTTGTGGGGAAAAAATGGTGGGGCGACGAAGGGTAAAATTTGTTGAACTACACGGTAATAATACTGTCGAACTTTGTAACTACTTGCGTTTTGCGAGTTTATAGATAAATGGTTTCCTTGAAGATCACTGTCTCCTGTGTGAAAATATATGGTTTCCTTTGCGATCTGCTTAGAATCGGTTTAAACCTTATCTAAAGCTATATTCTGTCACTTACTATAATACCATACACTATTATATGTTATTATTATGTGTATCATTTAAAGCTAACATGATCGATTCCAATATTATATATTTTTACATCAATAGCTTTTAATTGCATTTTGCAGCCTATTCGTTCCCTTATTTAAAGTCGTTTCCTGAGTCTCGTAGCTGACAGATCACAACGCACCCAGTGTGAATTTACCGCGCTTGTTATACGAGGTGTAATTCATCATCACCACTAGCGCTCACCACCCGCCTCATGCCGCGTTCACGCCTGGCCCGCATGGTACCCCCGCTGTTCACGCTGTTACATGCCCCGCTGTTCACGCTGCACAGTGCACACGCTGAACAGCTGCACTATTTCAGAAGACCGCTGGGAGGATCGCTAACCAACCTGAACCGAGCCAGCGCCACGCCTAAACACGGGTAAGCCTCCAATTACGCGCGGGGGCCGCGCGCAGATTAGAAAAAATCGATTAGGTAAACACCAGTGAGATAAGATTGGCAGGGATATTGCCATTGGTTTCGGTAAGGGGGCTGTCGAGTGATATAACAATATGTGGCGTGACTTATTACAGCCGTGAAAGGTAAGATATCACACAAGCGCATGTGTTGAGCCAGGTTTAACCCGCGCCCCGCTTGGGTATCCAGCCGAACGCGCCCCGCTGTGGGGGGGTAGATTCTGTCCCCCCTCGTTATCTTCTGAACCAATAACCGTAGCGAGACGTGCAATACGGCAATCGAAAGGTCTCATAGATACGCACCCAAAGCATACGTGACATTTTCGAAATAAGGTCACATGTCAGGTCAAGTTCAGGTAAAAGGTCAAAATGGAGGTATTTTAGTTTTGGGGCCATATTTTCTATCCAAAGCCTTGTATTGAACTAATTGAGCACAAAGTGATCTCAAAGGTATAATGAAACTCCTGCATTAAGCAAAAGTGAAATTTTAGTCAAAGGTCAAGGTCAATATCGGGTCACAAAAGGTCACTGATGACAAGAGCTCTACGAAAGTCATGCGACATATGTTTTATGGGTTGTTTTACACGTGTAATTGGATAGTAGAAGCCATTTTGTTAATCTGACACCATACAATGTCAAAGTCAGGTCACATGAGGTCAAATTGTGAAATTGAAATTTGGTAACAAAAATACATTTTAATAGTCCAGTTTTGTCTAAAAAAACAGCTGTGAAATTTATTTGTCTCAATCTGGTCAAAAAAGGTCAATAGAGTTATTTGAAAAAAATGACGTCATGAGTTACTAACACTTGGGGAGTCATAAGTCAGTCAAAAAATCAGATATTGCTTTGAAATTTGATTTGGGTTTTGTTGATACTTAGTTGTCTTACACATGTTCCGTTTTTTATATTTTTATATTTGTTGTGATAATTTGTATTTATTTTTTATTTTTAGGGAACAAAAACTCAAAATTTTGAGAATCCGAGATATCCATTTTGAAAACAATGCAATTTCACATCTTTTGATGTTTTTTTTTATTTGCTTCACACCTCGATTTTCTACGATTTTTCAAACTTTCATCGTCATTCCACCAAAAATGGCATGACATAACGTCATCAAAAGGTAATTTTCTCCCAAAGTTATTTATCAATTTCATCGAAATTTTTGGAGAAGACGTAAAATGTATGCAGGATAAGCTACTACAAGTTTCACGTTGGCATCTGCCATGGTTTTTGAGTTATTGAGAACACCCGGGAGGGGGGCAGATTATGCCCCCAGCGGGGCGCGAGTTAATAAACCGCTATACGAAAGAGAAACTTTTTTGCTCAAATAAGAGTTGACAATAATTCCTGACCTATTGGTGGTCGCAGCTACCGACTGCAAGTGATCTAGATCAACGATGAATAACAGCCACTGAATAGACTCTAACTCAACCAGCTGATCAGCAGCAATACTGCGAGAATGGTCTGCAAGTCTGGCTGCAGCGACGAAAATACGAAAGTGGTGCCAGTCATTTGCATTGTGGGTGTATCTCTGAAAGTTTACACCTATGTGACATGTCCGAAATATTTCGAATGTTTCAAAACGATAACGGTTAATATCGTTGCAAATGTATTTCCTCAAAATATACTTTTGAACTTATTTCAATAGAAGATAGGACCAGAAGCGCAGCCAGAAGAGAGGGGGGGGGGGAAGGGGATAATTCGCCGTTTTACGGTTCACAGGGGGGCCGGCAAGATTCGCCCAGATACCGTTTGCATTAGTTAAATGGCTTTCAAAAAGCCACAGAGGAGCCCTCAAACCAGGTAAGAGGCCACAGGCGTGGATCCAGGGGGCGCTATTGATTTAACAGTTCCAGGTCTTGAGACTAATAAACAACGAAATTGGTATAGCTGATTCAAAATTGGTGTCACTGGTTCCAAAGTTGATATGGTTGTCTGATTACTCCAGCTCCTAAAAGTTGGTATGTCCCATGCCATACCTGTCATGCTGCTCTCTCCATCTCGGTAACGTGCCTTTTCATACGAATTGTTTGGCCCTTGCATCGCTTGGGAAGGGAACCCTTTCAACGAACGGTAAGTGGCGCTTTAGCGTCGCCGTTCCCCGGACTAAATACTGGCTACTTGCCGGCCTTTACGAGGGTCCTGATGGTCCTGATCCAATCAAGCTCATCAAAGTTGAAGACAAATAAATACAAAAGGGGACACTCACAAAATAATGTGACCGACAATTCGAAGAGTTTTTGATATCCAAGAGGGTTTTTTAGGGGGGAGGGCCTACCATGACTGGCTTGCCCTTCCCTTATGAAAGTCTGGCTGCGCCCCTGGATGGGACTGTGACATGAATTGCAAGATTCAATTAATTATAATTGAATCGAATATTAAAACCCAACTCAACACTGCTCTAAACAAAAATAGACTAAGCAGTCTGCAAAGTCTTCTAGTGCTGCTTCTATTTCCCTTTCACTCTTTTTACTTCAGTGTAAAGCGTCTCCCTAGCGTCTCCCTTGGTATCTGTTTCAGTACCTTCAACAGCCTACAGCACTTTCGCCGTCTATATATTCTACCTGCGGCCCGGTGGTTAATCACCTTGACACCGAACAGTCCAGCCTCGGTTTACGCAATTCCCCTCACGACCTGTCGGCGTCAGGCGTCCCTGATATCTGATCCAAGTGAGTCAGCCTGCGCTATAGGATCGTGCATCCTGTCCCTATCGCCTGACCGCCCGGCCGTCCACCGTCTGCCCTGGGTGCGCTCTGCAGGAGAGAGCGGCCGCCCGGAGGGAGTGCGCCTCCTCCGCCCCTCTCTCCCGCCACCTCCCGGGCAGTGCAGTTCACTTTCGCTCGCGCCGGGCAGTAGCACGCCGACGGCAGCGCGAGCGGCGGTGGTAGATAGTGGTCTGGTTAGGCGTCTGGATTGTAGGGATAGTGTGGAGTGTCCACGAGTGGTGGGAATTTAGTGAGGTGTATTGCACGGAAGTGTAGCGCCATGGCCGACAAATTCAAAGAGTAAGTCGCTTGTTATATCTCTTGGAATACGTCGTTCGAGACCGCGAGTACGATATTCTATTTTAATGACGATGCTATTTGTCTGCTAGCGTATTCATGATTTTCAATTGTTGCGTGATTTCCCCATATTGTTAAATAGTCTGACGTCTAATGCACATCCAAAATATATATAATGTATTGATTCTGCACATTCTTAATAGAAGCAATATCTGAATTCGCATGGACATAATCGAAGCACAGCAAAACATCACAGCCCCACAGCTCAGCGTAGGGCTGGGATCTCCATACACAGGGTGACTCAAGCCCTTGTTATGAGTGACGCTAACTGAGGGTTTCCGCTACTCTAAATAGCCGCCGTGAACCGGCCAAACAGGCTGCTGGCATGACGGAGTCAGGAGACACGACTGTGCACGTGACCGGCCGCATACACGTCCTGTATAGCATGTGCACTGACTCACTGAGAGTGTATTATGACGGACAGGGATACGTCGTTAGCCTTTTTATAACAATGGGCAAAACCCATTGTATATTACAATGGGTTGTGGCTGGGAACTACGCTATCGGTCTGGTTTGCCTGTATACTCCATCGCCGAGTCCAACATGAAAGTTTTACAGATGAGTGCTGGCTGACGGCCATTTTTTGACTCCTTGAGTCCGGAACACGTCTGTTTAGTGTTTATTGCGCGGCTGGCCTCAAATACCAGACTTCATGTGCGCGGCACCGGCTCGACGACGTGGATACATACCCGCACTGTTTATGTAGATGGTATATGTTAGCTCCTGCACCAATATTTGGAGGATTGCGTACACATTCTGCCGTATGGATTGTATGAAATAAGAGCTGAGAACTTTTGCAAGAGATTGCCTTTGCGCTTAGCCGAAAAATCAATTAATCTGATCATGTATCCAACCATGCAGCTGCCGCTATAGGCGTGGTATTTGCATATTCATTGTTCAGTCTGTATCGCTGTAGTCTGTACCGCAATACATCGTTGTGCTGCGGTACAGTCTAAGCATCAGTGAGAAACTGTTTTAGCGAAGCGACTGGATGGTAGACTGTCCGCAATGCAGAAGTGTAAGGCGGCACAGCCTAACAGTCAGATTGGCGAAAAATCAATCGGCAAAGCCTTAGGGCGTTTTACTTAGCCATATGCCAGTTTTTGTAATACTATCGTTCCTGTTTATACCAAAAGTGAACCAAAAATATTCGTCACTGTCTACATATTTTCTCGCAACTTATTCTGTTTCGGTTATTTGTGGTGAATGAGTACTGTGCACTTTGTGACTAGACTATGCACTTGGTCAACAAAGGTGATATCTTAAAAAATGGTGATTCAGTGCTGCTTTACAACCATTTATAGTATATAATTAACCGTATTTATCTTCGCTCTATCTAATCATCTTATGATTGCCTATAATATGGTCGCCGCTTTCTTGTCAGTTGTCTTGTTATAAATACGCTCTGAAGATGTACGTTTCCTCTCCACAGCACCAAGGACATGTCGTACAACGCCGATGAAGGCGTGCTGAAGATCTTCCTGCGAGGCCGGCCGGTCAACCTGTACGCCCCTTCCTCCGCCCGGGAAGATTACGAGCTGAACAAGGCTATACCAGCACCTCAGAACAAACTCAAGCTCGAGTGGGTGTATCCTTTATAGCTGGGATGAGGTAGTGATAGAGCTACTGCTACATGAGCTTCAGCTACGCCAATAATTGTGATTGAAGTCCTTATGAAGTTATTGATATCCTTCGCCGTTTTATAAATGCTAGCGAACCGGCACAGCAGCAGCCATTGTTCGTCCCCATCCGTTTGAGCAGCTGTGCTAGACTCGGGGCGGGTCGCCTCATATCACTGTCATATGGTATCTGTCCCTCATATGACGGCTAGTCAATGAGTTCCCTGTGGATGATGCATGCTCAGCATCCCGTTCAACACTTGTGTGGGCCAGCACGTGCTGCTGTCGTACCTCGGGTGATATATTGGCTGTACTGTGAAGCCGGAAGCCTCTGTAATGTGCACCATTTCAGAGAGAGGGTCATAATGCAAAGCACTAAATCCTTAATAAATTGAAATATATTATTTCAACATAGATCATATTCACTATACACTGAAATGATGCTCAACTTAGTTAGTTCATGTAACTTACGGTAGCTCGTATTATTTGGATTACGGTGCATAGCACAATTAATGTAATTAACATCTTCACTCGGTCTGGAATATTAGCATGATTAGATGTCTACCTTGTCATAACTCGTATCAAGATGGATTGATATGTTTAATCGCTCATTTGGATTGACTGTGATCGTTCATTTTGGATTGTTGTGGCCAGTTTGTGTTGGCATCGAAAGCATTTAGTCAAACAAAATTGATAGTACCTACGTTGTTGAAAACGAACAAATCCTGTGAATCTTAGCAAAAAAACATCTTAATTTTAGTGTTTCTATACGATCCACACAAATTGCACCTCATGTGGTGTCATACTTTCTACCAGCCCGCATGCCACCTTAGCAGCTTGTTTGCTTATTCAGGACACATACGTCCCACATACAAACGTAACCTGTTTACATGTGACAGCACCATAACGCATCGGCAGTGTCCCTGTGTGTGTGACGTCATATCCGTTGTCGTGCCTGCTCTCCCGGCTAAGTCTCCTTTCCTTCCGGCTGAGTCTCTTCTAAAGATATATGTAGCCTGCTCGCTGCATTGACCAATCACACACACACGCATACACACGTGCAGGATATGCGGGGTGCAGTTATCTCGTGCCGGCGATTGGTCCCTGCCGAGGTCAGGGAAGTCTCGGCACCGGAGAAGACAAATTCAACCAAACTTGACAGAAGGTTGCCAATTATCGATATTGAATAGATTCCCGGTCTAAGCGTCGTGTAGGTACACGTGCATAATTCATGTTTGCGAGCTCCATACAAATCGTACCCGGATTTCCGTACGTTTCCTTGACGGTCGCACCTCAGTTACGGTTACCGCGGTAAGGACTGCCGTAACAACCTGTACCTGCTGCCGACCGGAGAGATGGTGTACTTCGTCGCCGGGGTGGTGGTGCTGTACAACGTGGACGACCAGATGCAGCGTCACTACACCGGGCACACGGACGACGTCAAATGGTGAGTACAACGTGGATGACCAGATGCAGCGTCACTACACCGGGCACACGGACGACGTCAAATGGTGAGCCGGCGGATCACCTGCGGAACTACAGGGTAGAGAAAACTGGTAGGGTGATGTGGATGATAGTGTCGGAAATCGAAAGGAATCTCGGCATTTTCTTGTCGGAAAAGACAGTATAATTTAAAGTTGGCTCTGTGTGTAAGGATCTTCGCACCGCAGACATATCAAACTGTGATATCTGTGGATCCGTTATAGGTACATTATACATATTTCAATGAACACATGTCATGCGGTCCCAGAAGGTCGGTACTTCTGAGACCGCACCTATACGCTAGCTGAGTGAATCGATAGTCCCTGCAAGTGCTTTTAGCAGGGCGATAGGGACAATGCATGTCCTTGGCTGATTATTATATCAGTCAGTCTTTGTTGACCCATCTCTATTGGGCATATATGCCTAATGGAGATGGGCCAACAAAGACTGACTGATATAATAATCAGCTAAGGACATAC
Source organism: Semibalanus balanoides (assembly GCA_014673585.1). Classification (NCBI taxonomy): domain Eukaryota; kingdom Metazoa; phylum Arthropoda; class Thecostraca; order Balanomorpha; family Balanidae; genus Semibalanus; species Semibalanus balanoides. The sequence goes on from VOPJ01012688.1 coordinate 59,170, forward strand.
ATTGCTCCTATCGCCCTGCTAAATGCACTTGCAGGGACTATCAATACACCCAGCTATACTGTTGCTATAGCAACCGTCTTGAAAAAGTAAACTGTTTCATTGTCTAGTAATTGAGTGGCTAAATAACCACATACCTATACCTACTAATTGTTGACCCATGGCGTGGTGCTTTGACACACATCTTTTAACTGAGATAACGCGATATGGTGTTGTGACTTAAGTCAATCAGCACTGATCGTCGAACATTGTTGCTGACGAATCATTGCTTGACATAGACAGCATGAATCGGAAGCTTCAGCATGTCTAACACCATGTCTTCATCTCTCATTACATGTATGTAAATCCAGTACCGACTGTGACCGGCTCCAGTGACGTCATGTGACGCTGCTATTTCTGTTTGTGTTCTCAGTCTGGCTGTTCACCCGAATCGGTTCACCATAGCCTCGGGACAGTGTACCGGCTCCGCACCAGACGCTCAGGTAAGACATTAGCTCCTCTGTAAAGCTGCTAAATGCTGATCTGCGGTTTTCTTTAAGTACCGACCGACAAGCACCACTTCACGCTGCTCACTGTTGATAATCTACAGCATGGTCCTATAATGTGCCTCTGGAAGAATGCCAGTGGTTCAAGAACAATACGATAAGTAATCCCTTCTGTCACATAACGAATCACCCTCGTTCTCGACACACATTTTAGCCACTGACGACCAAAGGCTGCTCTCAACTTCATCTTTTTAATTCGAACCTCGCAGCTGTCGGAGCACCCACATTATACCTGTCTGAGCCACCACGCCTCATCTCCCCTTCTCTTCGGCAGGCGCACGTGCGTATCTGGGACAGTGTCAGCCTGAACACGCTGCACGTGCTGGGCGCCGGCGAGATGGACCGCGGCGTGTCCTGCATCGCCTTCAGTCAGCTGGATGGCGGCACACTGCTGGCCTGTGTCGATGACGGGCAGGAGAAGACACTCTCCGTTTGGGAGTGGCAGCGAACCACGAAGGTCACGGAGAACAAGGTAAGGTTATGCTATTTTTGGCTAAAATTATATGTAATAATATTTGAAATTGGATGAGAGCAATTAAAGTTTTGTTTTAGACAAGAGCTTATGGAGGTAAAGGATATCATCCGGACCTGCTCTGACCTGACCTTCCCCGCCCAAACCTGCTTCACAGGCCTCGGTAGAGACAGTGGTGGGCGTGGAGTGACCTGACCTTCCCCGACCTGACCTGCCCCTCCCCACAGGCCTCGGTGGAGACAGTGATGGATGTGGAGTGACCTGACCTGACCCGACCTTCCCCGCCCCTGCCCTCAGGCCTCGGTAGAGACAGTGGTGGACGTGGAGTGGCACCCGCTGGACCGCGGCGTGCTGATGACCTGTGGTCGTCAGCACGTCAACTTCTGGCTGCTGGAGGCCGGCTCCCTGATGCGCCGGCAGGGGATCTTCGGCGGCAGAGAGCGGCCCAAGTACGTCACCTGCATGGCGTTCACCGACACCGGCGACCTCATCACCGGAGATACCGAGGGACGCATCCTGCTCTGGGAGAGAGGTAAGAGAACATGTGGTACATCGTGCTCTGGTAGAGAGATAAGAGAGAACATGCGGTACATCGTGCTCTGGGAGAGAGATACGAGAGAACATGACGGTATATTTACCATATCGGGAACTAGGGGGAGGCCCTAAATAAGTCCACAACAGTGGCGCTGTGGATGATAATGTTGTGCTAAGTTCTGGAAGAGAGGAGAGAAGATAAACGATAGCTTGCAGTTAAGCTGGAATGACAGTAGTGCACCAGTTCTAAATCTTCCCCATGCAGGCTGTGTGTTGTTTCCGAATATTATTGACAGGGGTGGTAAAATTGCTTTGAGTGGCCCCGACCAAAAGTCGCACATGAAAAAATGACCCCAACCAGCTAAGCTAGGATCATTTTGGAGGTTCCTATGCATAAAGGCACGTACATTTAGGCGCAGGGGCGCCGGAACTCTCCGAAAGTTGGGGGGGGGGGGGCTGGAGGCATTCTGAAGTAATTCTTGCCATGCAACGCATAGCATATGTGAAATTTGATAAAGTTGGGCTGCCCCTCTGCCCCCCGATTCCTGTGTCCTTTTCAGGCGTTGTCAGACATAAATTGTTGACTGTTTTTCCATGCGGAAATAAGACGCGATGCTTTCTTTACTATTACTCCGTTAATTTACCTGAGAGAATGCCTACGCATTAAAGGCACGTGCAGACAGTAGACATGGTCGCTGGTAAAACAGAACTGACGGTCAGTAAATCATCTGACGGTCAGTAAAACCCGTATGACTAAAAATACCACAGGACTGGGTCCGGTTGCCGGGGCTGGGGTATACCCGGCCCCGGCGCCGGACATGGATGAACAATACCTCGAAAAAGTGAATCTCGAAATCTACGAACGTAGCGACAAGCGGAAACGGCATTCGATAGGTATTTCTATCCATGCTTAGATACCTTGGGTATACCTTCATTTTTTCGTCGAAATATGGGTGTGAAACTAAATCATTGAAAATCAAGAGCTGAAAGCGCAACTCTAATTAAAAAAGTGCAAGTGTTCATACATACCGACTGAGTGATTAGTAACGTGATGAAGAATACATCTGATTTGATTTTGACGACAGTATTTCTAAGGATTATCACTTTGGTTTTTACAGAAAAGGATCAGTAATTATTCGTCACTGTCATTTGCCCCCGTGGTACCTCACAGAATGAACATTTTGTCCCCGACCTTGTCCATAAGGACAGAACACTTTACCACCCCTGATTATTGAACCCAACCCGTGGAGCCTTTGAACCCATTCGCTGTGGTACAACCCATGACTTGTGACTGTTGTAACCCACTTCGTATAACTGTTGAAGTGTTGAACCCACTTCCTATAACTGTTGAACCTTTTCCGTTTGACTATTGAACCCACATGGGTAGGGCTGAAATTAAGTCCGAGGAACTGAGGAAGCTCACTCGACGTGGATGACTCCATTCAGTGCCTTCGAAAGATTCGTCGGTGCGGATGTGTTTCGCAACCTAACCTTCGGTCTGGCCGTGCCCGTGCTTTCCCAGGTGGTAACCAGGTGGCGCGCACCATCAAAGCTGCCCACGAGGGGGCGCCGTGTTCACCCTGATGGTCGACAAGGCGGGTAACATCATCTCCGGCGGCCGGGACGGCAAGATGGTTCAGTGGGACCGCAACCTCAGCCGCACCGGCAACGTGCTGGAGGTCAGTGGAGGCGGGACGCGATGCAGGGTGGCGGTGTGCGTGAGATCGCGGCCTAGGCTGAGGGATTTGAGAACGAGGTGATGCGGCAGTAGTAACAGCATTAACTCATTTCAGTGCTTTAAACCACTCTTGGTGGCGTGCAGTACAGAAACCGTCGGTCAGCATGACATCGGTGTGTCAGCTAACCCGTTTTGTTTTCTTCCCTCTCTTGCGAGCGATTTGCATTTACGCCGTCTTCGTCGGTGTTCACCAGACAAAACAATCGTAGCTTTATCTGACCGCAAGTCACACCACTCAACCGACCTAACATATTGTTAGATATTGTAAGACCTGCCCTGCCCCGCCCTGCCCTGCCCCGCCCTGACCTACCCCACCCTCATCTGACCTGCCCTGACTCTCCCCAGCTCCCTGCCGAGTACGGCGCGCCCCGGATCGTGTCCCAGGGCCGCGGCAGTCAGCTGCTGGTGGGCACCACTAAGAACTGCCTGCTGACTGGCGACTGGACCGTGCTGCCCCGCCTGGTGTCGCGGGGCCACACAGACCAGGTGTGGGCGGCGGCCGTCCACCCCGGCCGACCCCAGTTCGTCACCGGCGCCTGGGACGGCCAGCTGCTGCTCTGGGACGTCATGACACACACACCCGTCTGGGAGCTGGCTCTCGGCGTGAGTAGGGGACGGGCTGGTATGGCAGGGGGCTGTGAACAGGGGGCTGTGAACGTACTTACATCTAAGAAAGCTGCACTTGTTTTGAAGCTGCTTAAAATTAGATGTTATATCGAACTCTGTTGTTGTATATCCACTGATAATGTCAAAACAGCTAGCAATGCTATGCCATATATGTATTGGTTCCCGTTGGGTAATGCTTGTTTAGCTTTGTAAGTTGTGCTGATTTGTCATATTTCATTTCCATGAATGTTAACGCTTACTCCACTAAACGATATGAAGCTTAGATTCACGTTCATTTCGTAATAGCCCCTCAGTTTGGCCTCGGAAACCAATAGGTTCCCAGGCGCCTCCAACAGATGTCTCTGTCTGTCGTCACAGGACGGTATCCAGTGCGCTGCCTTCTCACCAGACGGTTCTCAGCTGGTGGTCGGTCTGGTGACCGGCCGCTGGGATGTGCTGGACGCCGACACTCGGGAGAAGCTCTTCTCCCGAGCGGACGGGACCGAGCCGATCCAGGCAGCCGCGTTTTCACCCAATGGCCGTATGGTGGCGCTGGGGTCGCGGAATAACACGATCTATATCTACGAGGCGGCGGATAGCGGGTTCGCGCGGGTTGCCAAGTGCACGGTGAGTGATGCCATCATCTGGGGTGAAGCGTAGAGGCTTTGTTAAAATGGNAACACATGTTCAGCGGGACGCGTCAGTTCATGCACAACCTCGGCGGTGTGCGGGTGTGGTGGAGCAGACGCCACCCACCCGCCCCCCTTCCAACCTATCTTAGGCTCACTTTCCTTTCCTTCCCGTCTGTCATTGGAGCCCACCCCGGCGGCGAGTAGGTGCCTAAGGAAGTGCTAGGAAACAAGGAAGGGCATTCGGTCCAGCGTCGCCCGCCGGGGGAGGGGCCGAAGGACAGGCCTTAACAGCCGATCAGGGACCCATCTCGAAAGGCCTCGATTCCATCAGGCATTTCGAGGGTCCCTCAGGTTTTCCAAGGGGACCACAGACCTTCCGATGTCCCATTCAGGCCTACGAAGGGCCCATCAGGCCTACTGAAGGCTTCTGAGGGATTTTGTGCCCTTAGAGGACTCCTCACCCTCAGGCTGGCTGGGACTACATCGGGGCTCGAGGCCATATTTTACGTTAAAATGAAACCATCAATTTAACTTCTTAGAGTTTCATATTGCAGACATAGGAGGATCATATTTCCCTTAACATTTGATTAGAGGCAAAATGCCCCTGACCCCCAAACCACCTCTTCCGCAGTTTGTGCGGGTATGTGTTTCTGTTGGATTTATAGAAAATAATGCATTTCATGTTCTTTCTTCTTCTGTCATTAAAACGACGCCATTTCATAGGTTTTCACGCAGTGACGGACCGTGTGGTCATTCGATGCCCTTGATCTTGAATTCAACCACAACTGCTTTCTTGCATCATAAGCAACACGTTATGGTTATGTTTCCTCCGCTTCTACTGAAAATGAAAGTGTAATGTGATTTTACCGGTGGAAACTCAGGAATCTGATAGGGATATATGGTAGATGCAAAGACAACCTTCAAATGCAAACCCGCAAGCAACATTCTGTTTAAAAACATAACAATGCCAGATTCGAGATTCAGCATCCACAAATAGCAATTATTTTTGCACTATGCCATTTTTAATTCGAAATTTGATAAATGACTATGAGTACTATGGCCTAATGTATAGGCTACGTGAAAATATTTAACACAACTAGCAACTCTCACCATCCATAGATTAAAAAATGCAGGAAAAGCAGCCGTGCTTTGACTTCGAATTACCTCCGCAGGTGAGAATCAGAAATAAAATAAATAAGTGCACAGAAGGTGCAGGTAAGTATGGCTTTACTATTGCATCAAACAACAATGCTTATCAGTTGCCGGACACAAATGAAATAACTCGCTCCGTCTGCTTCATGCCATGCATGCCTTACAATGGAGTCAATGCCTTACAATAGTCAATGGAGAAATATTCAAATGCTTTCTTTGTCGACGATATCAGTCCATTTCTTCTGGATGATGTTATCATATGATATTATGTATGATCCAAGTGCAGGTTTGCTCAGGGACTTGTACGGGGTCATCTGAGGGTCATCCGAGGTCACCAACACCTTTCCTCAAAACGCTGGTACCAATGAAGACATAGAGCTGCAACTTACACCAGTGTGTTTATCTCGTCAAGACACAGATCATTACTGATATGCACATGACCTATTGCGGTCACCACTGACCTTGACCCGGAGGTCATTTTTTTTACGTACCTTACATTATAAAATGGACATATTTGAAAGCGCCTTGACGAGACAAACACGATGGGCTTATACAGTATGGCGTTATCTTTGTTAGTGTAAGAAGTTATTCGCGAAGTATTTTTTGCCCAAATAAGCGTTTTTTATTAATGACTCTAGTGCCTAAACTATTGACCTGAGGTTCGATTTGAGACCTGGGTTGCGATTGCAAACTTCATTGGCTAGCGATATGTCTTTTAAACGTTTTTTCTGATAGCATAGTTTCCGAGATATTTGGGGGTTTCTGGAGCGATGTTCTAAAACTGGAAAATTTGACATTCGATGACCTCTGGTGACCTGAATTTTGACATGAGCGAAAAAAATATGAAATAGTTTCCAAATGATTTTGATAACGGTTCGAACGGTGTTTTTTGTTTTGGTTTACGTGCCATGGGAGCCGAGTTAGAGGGGGGTGCTCAAACACCGCCCCCCAGTCGGGCGAAGGAAATGCAGAGGCCCAGTGGGGCGCGGGTTAACATATTAAATTTTACTTTGAGTGGACAGTGTCCCTTTAAGCACTCGTGGATAATTGTGTGTTGAAGGGATGTGTTAGCGAAAACAGACATCGGTAGACAATTGATCGTTCTTCCAGATGGCAATTTCTAAATTTCAAAATTATGAATTTTGAAATTCGAAAGTTTTGAAAACTTTTTTTTCATCAAATGATACAAGTTTTTTATTTTCAAGAATTTTCAAAAAAGGAATATATCTTAGAAAAAACATGCAAATTAATATGTTTTAAAAGTTTCAGGGTGATATCTAAAGATTTGATGACATCTGATGTCAGGTCAAATGCTAACCTTCCAATATAAATATATGGTGAAAAAAACAAAACAAGGGTTTAACACATTGTATCAATTCAATTATTTCAGTATCATTTAATCTGAGGCCCTTCTTGATGAAAAGGATGAATTTTTTAGTCAGTGACCTTTTTATAGGTCATTCAAGGTCACGAACACCTTTTTATCAATAACTCGTGACAGAAGAAACATAAAGACTCGTCAATGGTATCAAAACGTTTGTCTCGTCAATACGCATCTTTTGATATGCACTTTGACCGACTTATGTCACCTTGACCTTGACCTTGACCCGGGGTCAAATTTTATATTTGAAAAATTTGTATGATTTGAATCGCAATGACGAGAGAAACACGATGGTATCAGAATAAGTGCTTTATATGTTTTAGATAAAAGTTATTAACGAAAAAACTTTTGCTGAAAAACATTTTTTTACATTTGTTGACCTCTACAGCCCAAACCATTGATCTGAGGTCATTTCTGATGCCATAGTTTCTAAAGACAATTGAAACAGCTTTACAGGACATTTTCAGATTCCTCCTAGCTGCCATAGTTTCCGAGATAATGGCAAGGATTGCTGAAAATATCATGTTTGACAACTATGACTTTTGATGACGTCATTTGACCTTGAAGATAGTAGCCCAAGGTCACCAAAACTTGACAAAATAGAGTTTATTGTCGACCCTAACCAAATACCAAGTTTCATGTTTCTAGCTCTTATGGCAATCGAGATCTGAAGGGGGGCCGAATAAGCCCCCCCCCCCGACAGATTCGTATACTTTTCATCCCTCCAGGAATAGGGCTTAACACACACACCAAATTCGAACATAATCAGCCCAGCCGATGCGGAGTTGTTGCGACAAAACACCTTTCAACACCCCTCACGCGGCACGCACCACGCGCAGTGGTAGTCACCCACATGAGTTGGCAGTGGTAAAAAAAAATGATTGGATGGAGCAGGGAGCTACTCAGCAAAGAAGCCCGTTTGTCAATCTGACGTTCGGTTGTAAAGATATAAGCTTTTCAAAGGCGTCGCCACGGGTTGGGTTGGGTTGGGCCGCTCATAATAATATTTTCCACATATACCACGTAAAGACGAGCGAGCGCTTCACGCTCGCTCGTAATAACACCCTATATCTCAGATTTTGATTACACTGCGTGCCAGGGTTATCTGGACCGTATAGTCATTAGTCACGCTGTGAAATTTTCAGCCCCGTCCGTCGAATGGTTATCGAGCTATATACAGACACCCTCAGGCATCTTTTCAATGTCGCCCGGCCTGAACAATACCTCCCATCTAAATAATGTGAGTCATAGAAACCTATGTGTTGAGATTCCATGACGGATATGCTAAGTGATAAAATAACGCAAATATATGGTATATTTAAGTACAAAAGCTTCAATACATAGGAAACTTGTTCACTGCACAATCGATGGAGAGCAAGAATGAAAGAGAGACAAACATTCAAAATTTCCACAAACATTTCAACAAACATTCAAAATTTCAGAATAATGCCTAGCCATTCGTGCTTTCGTTCTTTAGCGCTTACAGTTCATCTGGCCGCCGGCATTGCATATTGTTACAAATCCACTTATAAAATTGAACGTTTCTCTATTGGTGATGTGTGTAGCTTCTTAAAACTTCCTCGTCTGCTTTTTCATTCCTTTCTCCAGGATCTTGGTTTTGCTCCAAACTGGCAGATTGTTGCACTTGTCTGTAAAGTACTATTGCATTTGATAGGCACCCGGCCTATCAAATTTTAACCTAAAAAGAGTTTTAACACCCGGCCTGTTTTAGAGCCTTGCCCCGGCCCGTCTCTCCTATCGTATGTTTTGCTGCAACCAGAGCAAGGAATTTCATACACCACGCTTTCCTCCTGATCTGTTTTCTTCACGCTCTCCTTTAACATATCCCCAGTTTTTCTACCCGACGTCATTGCTACTCTGACTCCTATGGTCTCCAATCTCTTCGTCGATCGTGACACCCGGTTTTGAGTAAGGAGCCGAAATGACCATGGTCTTGCCATTCTTCTCGTCTTTCTTCTCAAGTCTTTTCAAAATTTCTTCCGCCTTCTAATTGAGAAGGCATTGACTGCGGGAGGGGGCGTTTAACGCCCCCTGCCGTTTTTTTCATTATAACTTAAAAGCGATTATCGCTATCAACGTGAAATTTCAGGTACCTCATTCTACATCAATTGCACGTCTGCTGTGCTAAAATGAAGTAATTTTGTCGTTTTTTTAAGATAAAGCGAATTTAGGGATGTCACTACACGCGGTTTTTACACATAGATAAGCTAAACTTTAACAGACCGTACATGGGCAACAAAATAAACAAAATGTAATAAATTAGCAAAATGATAAAGATTGAAAAAAAATAAGGCCTACAAAATTGAAGACACGAATTTGTTATCAACATTTTCAAAAAAGTATATTTTTTTGAAAAATGATTAGGTCAAAAATTTCAAACATATTAAAAAATGAAAGAAATATCAGAGAACTATATTCAAACAACTTACAAAACAATTTTCAAAATGATATCATTATTTTTGACTGAGTGCTTGCATATACAGTGCTGGTAACTCATGACGTCATATTTTGAAATTACTTTTTTTGTCTTTTATTGGCAAGATAAAGATATTTGCCCCTCATGCCCCCCTGGATCCGACAGTGCCCCCCATTCATTGGTGTTCAGATCAGATACCAGTCAGGTCAGTGCCGGGTTAAATCACTGTAATGCTTTCTTGGTCTATAAATAAGGATGCGAAAATGTAATGTCTTGAGGATCCACAGACGCGACGAAATAATGAATTATGCCCTCACGTGATCTTCAGCACTGAGTGGAATAGCTGTCACGTGATTCGAAGGGCCTGCATCCGCCTATTCCTACTAAAAAACTCATCCAACCTAAAATAAAACCAATTTTATCTAAGAATATTACAAAATCACGTTACTTGACTTAGGTCATATGTCAAAATTGGAAAATTGTATATTTAATTTTGCAAAAAGATTGCATCATATTTATTTGTGGACAATGACGCTTCTGACGAGATACAGGTACCAGCCTTTATATGAAATTTGAATATAGGAGATATCGCCCCTTCAAAATTAGAGCTAAGCACGACATCGAAAATGCCCGTGGCTGTAACTCACAAACCATTCGACCGATGTAACTTAACAAAATCACAGCATGAATGTACGGTTCAGATAAAATTGTAATTTAACTATGAGAAGTAGGGTGTTTTGTCTTGGTCGATCTGACGTTGGCTGCAACGGATGACCACAGGTCACGTGACCTTGAGGTTATAAAGCTACCTGTAAGGGTCATGTTATGGCTCATTAAATGCAGCTCGACGAGGCAAATATAATGCTGTTGAGTGAAGCTCTCTAGCACAATTACGTGCAGAGTTATTACCAGTAGGGCGCCGTAGTTGGCGATGAACGTGCGAACGCGACGGAAATGTATGCTGAATTTCAATTTGATCGGGCAAGTAGTTTCTGAGATACGAAAACGATGCACACGTGCAAAGGCACCCATGCCACTGACTAGTGATAAGTGGCGGCTGAGAGGTCCCAAATAACACATTAAATTTGAACACAAACGAATCAGCCGTTCCTGAAATATATAATAGAGGTGTACACGTACGCACGTGCAACCTTACCCATGACTTATGAACCAAACACCAAATTTGAACACAATCGGCTCAGCTGTTCCTGAGATGTACAATAGGGGTGTGCTGTATGCTGAATTTCAACTCAACTCGATCAGGCAAGGAGTTTCTGGATACCCCCCCCCAAAAAAAAAAAAAAAAATCACTGACTTGTGGAAAGGTGGCGGCTGATAGGTCCCCACCACACACCAAAATATAAATAAATCGGCTCATCTTTTCCAGAGATATAGCATAGGGGTGTGCACGTGCAGTGGCACCATACCCCTGACTTGTGGGAAGCTAGCGGCTGAGAGGTCCCTAACCACACACCAAATTTAAACACAATCGCCTCAGCCGTTCCTGAGATATGGAATAGGGGCGTACACGTGCGCACGTGCAGGTCATCCCACCCCTGTGTTGTGGGAAAGTGGCGTCTGAAAAGTCCCTAATAACACACCAAATTTGTACACAATCGGCCCAGCCGTTGCAGAGTTTTTGCGAGAAACACTTGTAACACCCCTCACGTGGCACGCGCCACGCGCAGTAGTAGTAGTTGCTGAGATATGAGCTCAAAAGCGTCGTCACGTGTCGGGTCGGGCCGGGCCGCTCATATTCAGATTTATCCCATATTCCACGGAAGGACGAGCGAGCGCTTCAACGCTCAATCGTTATCAACCACACTGTACAATGAAGGTACTGAGCTGCACTTTGATTTCTCGATAACAGTTATACAACAGGATATGTGTCATAGCTTGTCACGCTTACGATAAGATTACATGATGGTTTAAGGCTATATTTCATCCTGACGTATTTCGCGTAGGCTCCTAAAATAGCCTTAACTTCTCATTTCAGCGCATAATAGTTTGTATTTCTCTGGAGGAAGAAGGTAATATCGAGCAAATTATACGAAATTAGGCAGAGGAGCCATACTTTAAAATTGGCCAATAACATTCTGATTTAGAATGTAGAGCACCATCGCATATCTGATCAGTGGTAATCCATTCCGAGTTATCGCTACCTCCAGCAGCATACTTTTGGCGTAACGTTTATGTAGACTCAACAGACTCAGAATATTAGACTCAGTTGTACGACGCAACAGATAATACCTCTTTACTGGACTTTACACTGGACCGTATTAGGGGAGGCTGAAAATTACTAGAGACAAAGTCCCTAGCATGTCCCCAGTGGTGGCGACGCCCATGTCCTCTGGGATCATATATCATTCTTTCAGATCCATGCACATGTCTGGTTGTTTGGATGCTTGAATGTGTGTTTGTTTTTAAGTGTTTTGTACGAAAAATAAAATGGCAATATCCGCAATTTATATGATCAAAAAGAAGTACTGATCAGACAGTAATTTTAGATGTTGTAGTTACCTTCATGACTTTCCTTTCTTTTTGTGTAAATAAAAGGAACATCAGAACCATCCGAGCCTTGTTGACTGCTTGTGTCGGCTATCTGCGGAGTAATATACTGATAGAATGCTGCTTCCGTTAACACACGCACTGGAGTCACTAACCACTAACGCGCACTGGAGAAGGGGGCACTATTGCCCCCTCCCCTGAGATCTCCGAAAATATAAAGCTAGAATGAGCACATTTACAGGGTAGGTATGAACTATGATGAACTACATTTACTGAAATTTGGGTGACCTTTGGTCGATATCTTCAAGGACAAACGAAGTCACGAAGGTCAAATCTGGCCAAATGTCACCATTAAAAAAATGATCTCTGTGACGTCACAAGTCACCAGCCATGCGTCCAAAGTTGTGTCAGGGAATTAACATTGACATTGGCTACCGAATTGCGTTTGAATCATCCCAATGCAACTGTTACCAAAAAATATCGCTTCGTCAACCTTGATTCTGGCCGTCATCTTGGATTACAAAACTTATAAGTCAATAGCGGATCTAGTGATTTTTATTTTTTGGTTTCAAGCGATCCGCCATTGTGTTGGCTTAATGTCACACAAAGACCACCGCCCTGCTCTGCTTCGTTTTTTAGCTATTCACGGAAAACATATAGGGGCATAAGTGCCCCACCCCCTTCCAGTGCGTGTGTTAAAGGGATATTGCCACCTCTGGAGGATTTTAAAAAGCAGCTTTAATGAATGGTGGGGATCAACAATCGTGTTTTTTCATGATCAAACTTGCACCTGCAGCACCTAAAGCAATGCATCGGCAATTTTGATATATTTATTTTCTATTCCAAAACGTTGGCAGGGCTGATAAGAAGTGCGATCATGATACATAAAGCGGGCGTCAGAAAATACTCTTTCAAGTTTGCTCCAGGGCAGAAAAGACCATTCTGCACAAAACCTTTCTACTTTTGGTCCCTGGGAAAGTGGTGTGGGTACATGGCTAGACCGTAGACCAAATGGTCCCCAGGGAGAGTGAGAAGGGCCCTAAACATGCCGAATGGGCCTCTAGCCAGCACGGCCCCTCAGATCACGGGGTTACGGGGCCACTTTGCTTCGGCCAGATTTGGTCCTGCGCCACCGAAACCGTTTTAACCAGCCCTGAACTTTGGTCCCAGCTGCCCGGCCAGTAATTAACTTGGGCACTGATAGGGCAAAATGGGATTAAACCATTGTGCCCGATCACTGGCCAAGTTAATTGTTGGCTGGGTGTGCTCACTGCTCAGCGATAAATTCATGATGGCTGCTCTAATCAAGTTTGGCTGTAAAATTGGCGCAACTGTTACGTGTCCAAAAAGCCCGCTCAAAGCCAAAGCGTCCACAATCGCCGAGACTTGACCTTGAAAAGTATATATGGGTTATAACTTCAAAGTAACGTCACCAATCTACTACGACCCCGAAGTCGAGCCGTAACCATTATTGCTGTTTTTTTATGAAAGAGGCTAAAGTTGTTGACAATATAAATAACGTCAAAGACATTTTTATTCATAAGTGCACTGACGGAATGGTGATGTTGTGCTTGCAATATGCAAAAGAAAATCATGGTTCGCAAAGAAATGATTGTAAATAGTGATGAGGCGACTCAAATTTTACAAATGTGTGCCACACATAGATAGGTGCAAATGTGTTTTATGGGGAATTTCAGAAACAGGTTTTGCAGGTATATTGGACACGCTTGACGCTTAATTTACCGATAAACAACCCAAACTAAATATGAACGGCTTGTGAGGTGGCAATATCCTTTTAACCCTATATAAGTGGTGGGGGCAGATACTACCCAGTGAACCCACCCTCATGTTCTCGCGGATATCTCCGGATCGGCTTGGACTAAGCTAATTAAATTTTGGGATTTATCCTATAACTGATTTTCACATGTAGAGATAACAAATTTAAGTTCCTAACCTGAGCAAAGGCGTATCCAGGACTCATTTTTAACCCGCGAGTTACTTGGGGGGGGGGCTATTTATAGCCCCCCTCCCGTTATTCTGCAATATATCCTGAACCAACGTAGGTATCGTAACCAAACTTTCAGTACCTTGTTCCAGATCAATTTGACACATGCTGCCTGATGGAAAAAGACGAGGGCTATGATAGGTTCAACCGAAATGACGTCAAGTGACGTCATGTTCTGCGTTTTTTTGTTGAAAAATGAGGGTTTGCGGGAAACGCTGCCAAAAGTGCAGTTTTAAAGATAATCTCAGTTGTCATACACCAAACGACAGGTAATAATTAGGGCTATCAGACTGCCATCTCGTATTTTTTCAACTTCATGAAATTCAAAATTTTGAGAAATCCCAATACATTTTTTTTGTAAAAATTCAACAAAAGTTCGAATTTTCACAAAACTGGAATATATATAAATGTGTTGATCCCAATGAATGTGTGTAGAAGTTTGAAGTCAATATCTTCAAAAAATGACTGAGTGACAGCCTTTCAAAGACAAAATTAGACCACCTTACTGTATAACAATAAGCAAAAGTGCATTTTCCGTTTTTTTGCTTTTTCTTTCAATTTTTGTATGCAAAACATGTTCTAAGGTCATTTTTCGCGTTCTAATCGATAAACGAACCCATAAACATGTGTTACAACTCCTAACCCGACCGTAATCTTCAGTTTGACCTCCTGACCTCCGCATGAACCTTGCACCTGACCCAAGGTCAAAATTAGCTTATAATGGTAATTAGAAAGTGTCAGATACACGAATCATAAATTTACCAACCTATTATGCGTTACATAATTGAATTTTTGAAGCTACTGCCGACCACACGGACTTTGATGGCACGGTCAAACCATTTTTTAATTTGCACGTGAACATGTGACGTCCATCGGTGACTCTGAGGATAACAATAAATTAATTTCCTAACAACACAATTGAGATAGGGCTATCGAATGCCGTTCGAATTTTTAAGATCGGTCCAGTAGTTTCGGAGATCAGAGGGGGGCTATAAATACCCCCCCCCCAGTAACTCGCGTTATGAAATATACCCCAGTAACGCGCGGGTTAAGCGACTTTTGGCGATAATATCGGCTTATTGCGATAGTTATGGCTTCTTTCTAACTGCCTAAGGTATGAAGGAGTTCAATAGGTTTGCTGTGATTGAAGCAAGTGCAAGTTAGTTGATAATAATGAGAAATAATAAATAGTTTACGGCAGAGGCAGTTTTAGAAACAGCAAAGAGAAGGTTTCCAGGAAGTATGAAACGCTTGGCTGGCTGCCAATGGAGCGTTGCAAGGGGTATGTATAGCTACGAAGATGCAACAGATAGTTCCTCCTTCCATTATTTGCATAATATATTACATACATTGTTGCAGGGGCGTGTTCAGGCACAATAAAAGGGGGTTACATGCATGGTGATGACGATATGCCAGCGATTACGCTGCAATAGACAGCTTATAACTATATATGCACATATGCGGCCGGAAGAGTGAATGAAGTAATTTTTTGCAGAGGCGCGTTCAGGAATAAAAAGAGCTCATATTTTTGCAAGAAAACTTAGACGCATGGGCCTACAATGACATAATATACTGCATTTTTTCGGATGAAACACGCAACCTACGAGCGATGCAAAGGATGATAGGTGGGTCTGATGATCCGTTCAGGCGCGGTTCGGTATATGATGGGTTTTTGTTGAACACAATGCATTCATGGTATGATAATGCCCGAAGGTCCGGTGTGACCGGCAGAATGGCTTCACAAAATGCAAATGTAGCAATGTAGCTACATATGTAATGAATGTTTGCAAGCTGCACAAATGTATGATATTTTGTCATCGCCGATGCATGTTAATATACGGTGGCTATTCAAATAAATTAAACGAGCAAAACGTTGAGGCATGCAAGCAAAAAAGCAACTCGAGGCTGCGTTTAAAACTTGCAAAGTTCCAATGAAGGCTGCGCCTGGGATTTGTTTACAATTTGTTAACAAACCACTCGGTTTAATTAATGCTGGTAGGACACAAAAACTTGCGGCCTGCGCAGTTGTGTGTAGGGCTTTACACAAAGCTAGTTGGAAATGAAATTGCAGCTCGCGGCGAAGCTGTATCAGCTGGAGGAGATGGCTGGTATTGAGAAACTAAAATACGTGACTTATTTACACGTGTTCTACAAATACAAAAACATTTGTTCTCGAGAACGTGCAGTGCACAATGAATTCCATTGATTCAGACGACTGGGTGGACAATGACACAAACGAATGGAACCGGCAAAACAATTCACAACACCTTGTCAACCTCTTTCTAATGTGCTTTATTCCATCTCCCGTAAATATTATTTGTTAACAAATATTCTGACATCTTACATATCACTCGATCTTTATTTTCATATGCCGCAAACCAGTAAAATGTATTAATTACTCTTATTAAAATCAAATAATTAATAAAATTGAATTGCAAATGAACAGCTACAGGTGAAAATGCAATAACAAGTAATATCACTGAGTTTGCATTCAACGTTCCACGCTTCTACTTCACGTATTGTAGAAGAGGATCGAGTTTTGTCTCAATTATTAAATTAAGAATATTTCACTTCTCATGATTCCAGATATCATAATCCCGTAAGGTTGTGTTGTAAGACTAGTATAGTGTCATAGTTTGTATTTTACGTGTTTGTATTTGTAATGTATTTAATGTTTATTTATTTATTTACATATTACACGTCGTAGGCTCCTTCCAGTCAGGTGTAACTATTAGAGCCAGAGTCACATGAAATAAAGTATGGCAGGTGAAATGAGCATACACGAATGCATACAAACACACACACACACACACACACACACACACACACACACACACACACACACACACACACACACACACCTACACTAACACACACCATACACTCTCCCACGTACGTGTCGTCACGAAGCAGGCGCTGCTATCGGTCAACCATCTGTTGTTGCACTATATGCCTACACAGCTCCCCCTTGAACTGCCGCAGGTTCGAGTCACGGATGTTTTGTGGTAAAGCGTTACAAGTGGTCACAGTGGAGTAGAGGAATCGCCTCCTCCCAGATTCCGATCTGATGCCGGGAACATGTACAGTCTAGGGCAAAAGTTCCGTCCCAGGGCTAGTTTAAAAATCCGAACTAGTAGTGCGCAACTCTTCCCTAGGTGGCGCGCAGTCCGGCGGGGGTCAGATTTGACGAGTGTTGCGGGCTGCTGCAGTGCTGGAATTGAGAACACTGGACTTCCTACGCACCGCTGACAACGCGGACGGGGTGCGCACCGCCTGACTCTGCTTCGAAGCTGGGTGGAAGAGGGGAGCGAGTGGGGATAAAGTGGCTGGGTAGCCTGGCTGATACAGCCGCGCGCTGTCCGGGCTGTCTGGCAAAAGTGATTGCGTAATGCGCGTGGGGATTCGAGGCATGAATCGACTGGCTGGATTGTTTCGACACGTAGAATGGCTGAAGGAGAGGTGTGATTAACCTTGCAGTGAAGCGTCCGATACATACGTGACCGTGCAGGGTGGGGATGGGTGACAGGGGAGTGGGGTAACGACGACCCTCAGGGCCCCATCCCCTGGCGTTTGGCCCCTAACTGAGTTCGACCCCTCACAGCTCTGGACAGGGTGCCAGTAGTGTCGATCGCTGTCGGTAGGAGGTGCTATATTTCTGTGGAAATCAAAATTAATCGTCAATAATTATTTGCTACTTATTTTGCACCTCTACTGATCCAACTTTGACCTCTGGCCTTCCTTCCTATCCGTTTGTGAGGCTTTGCCAAATGGGGGTATTCTGACTTCATTGCGGCATCGGGCACATTTCCGGGCAATAGCCCTCTTATCCGCATGACATGACCTTACCGCTTTCCTGACCCGGCTGAGTCAAACAGTCGCTCCCAAACACGCTGCCAGTGTGAGGGCAGAGGTTGGGTGCCAAAATGTGTCCATTGAATGGTTGGGCTCCATGACACTTAAACCCGTTCCTACGGCTATGATTAAATTAATAGTGTTGAGCTGAAAGTAATAATAATAACAATCACATTGCACCGCAAAGCGTCGACATTTTTTACACTTCGTGTGCATTTTTCGACCATTAATATCCTCAGCTACCGTCGTAAGCTCACCGTAAGCTCGAGGATTTGTGACTGGTGGGAAATACAAGCTTCGAATGTTTATTTTTGTTACCAGAAAACCTCATTCCTCATATTACCCGGCATTGGCTGGGATCTCCAGCCACCTTCCATCGGTGGGGGGGTGGGGGGCGTTCCCCTTATCTAACTTCCGAACAAATTGTCCGATTTAAACGCGACATGTGGTGATCGAAAGGTCTCAACGAGCTGAATCTAACGAAGGCTATATATTTGTTTTATATGGTCATATGTCAGTATATGGTCAGGTCAAAATTGAGGTAGGTATCTAAGTGTATGATCCATACTTTCCATATAAAACCTTCGATTGCGACCATGATCACCCAAAGTGGTATCAAAGTATAAAATACGTCCCACATTAGCTACAGTAAGATTGTTTAAAAGGGTGAAGGTCAGGTGACAAAAAGGTCGCTATGCGCAAAACATCTATGCAAGTCCTGCTCACATGCTTTACAAGGTGCTTTACACGTAAAATTCGATAATTGTTATCGTTTAACCACCTGAGAGCATTTACTTGACATTAGTGTTAATTTTAGGTCAAGGTCACATTAGGTTTAAATTAGACATGAATAATTATGAATAAAACAGCATGTTCTTAGACCATTTTTTTCTAAAAAATACAGCATTGATATTCATTTGTCTCTATCTGGCCAATTAACCCGCGCGGCGTAGGGGTCTCTCGCCGAACGCGCGGCGTAGGGGGGTAAATATTACCCTCTTATCTTCGAACCAATAACCGGCAGGAGACGCGCAAGGCGGCGATCAGAAGCTCTCAATGAAAGAATGAATGCATACCCGAAATTTTTTCAAGTTAGGTCAAATGTAAGGTCCGTCAGGTCACATGAAGTTGAGTTAGATTGATTAATGGTTCATGACTTTCATTAAAAATCCTTTGTTAAGACTCTCAATGCACTAAGCTTCAAAGGTGTAATACATGCTATTGCATTTTAAGTACAAGTGAAATTGCATGCGATGTCAAGGTCAAGTTTCAGGTCCACAAAGGTCAGCTGTCACGATAGAGGTTCAAATCAGCGCTGTGACATGTTTTGGGGTCATTTTGGCACGTAAGAATCTATAGAACAGTCATTTTTACAATTGACCGTCAAGGTTCAAGATCAGGTCATCTAAAGGTGCAAAACTGAAAATGACTAATATGAATACAATGCGCATGTTCTGGTTGTTTGTCTCATAAAACAAAAATGGCATCTATAATATCTGTATCAGGTCAAAAAATAAAATACAACGTTATTTTGAAAAATGACGTCATTACCTTACTTATGCTTGGGAGCATCACGTCATGAAACGAGCTATTACGTTGAAATTCGGTCTGGGTACTCATTACACTTGGTTCTCATATATACATTCCGTGTTTTTAGATACCTTTGACATTTTCAATTTTTGGGAAAAATTTCTGAAAAAATCAGTTTTTTGGATTTTGGGGGGTCGAAAACCCAAAATTTTGGAAATCCGAAATTGCGATCTTGTCAAAGAAAATAAATTGCCTTTCTTTTACTGTTTTGCGTTTGCGATTTACTTTAAAAGCTATGTTTTTCTACGATGAATCAAACATTTTCGTTATTCAAACCACAAATGCATTGAAATGACGTCATCAAAACGTATTTCTCCCAAAGTTCTCAATTTTTTTCGATGCTTTTTTTTAGCGTAGACGTCAAATTGCTGCTGAATAAGGTATGAAACTTTGAACGTCGTTATCTGGTTACCGTTTTCAAGTTCATTGCGGAATACGTGAGGGGGGGTAATATTTACGCGCCTACGCCGCGCGGGTTAAAGCAAAAGTGATTTCAAAATTAACGTCATGAGTTTACTCACTGGCGATCGCCGTAGGCTTTGGGGGTCTTTTTTCAAAAGATACCCATTTTTCCCCGGATATGGGCGTTCACCTTCTTTGAGTATTTGAGCTTAAGAAAAATAATTTTTAGGGGGAAAAATTAAAACGCGATATTCCGTAGGCATGATGCTTCGAAATTAGGCACATATATAAGAAAAACTGTAATCTGCATACCATTCGCAGTGGTGTCGCGACAATTTTTTTCAGTGAGTTTGTTGGCTGAATTGACAAAAAATGGCGTTTTTAAGCTTTGGCAGCATTTTTAACCTCGCTTACGGGAGGGGGCTGACAGTGCCCCCCTGAGGTTTTTCTTAATAACTTCTTTAGCATGGCGCACTATTTATGAATTTTAGTAGCTGAGTTACAACAATTTACGTTTTCGTAAATTTCATCAATATTATGTCGATATTTTTGAGATATGAGTGTTGATGACGTCTGTTCGTAAAAAACGTCAAATATTGTTACAAATCATAGAAAATCGGTAATTGGCAAGAAAAAAACAATTATTAATGAGTAATGTTATTGTTTTCAAATAAATTTTCGGAACTTCAATATTTTGTTTTTTTGACCCCCAAAAAGATCAAAAAACTGTTTTTTTTTGCGAATTCCCACAAAATCGAAATTTTCAAAGACATTAAAAGCCGGAATATGTGTGAGATAACGAATGTTGGAGATACCAAACAAATTTAAAGTAATTCTAAATTTTTGCTGAGTGATGGCTTTTTAGTGATATAATTTATGAGTCATTTTTTAAATTTAACATTTTTTACTTTGTTTGACCAGATGTGATCAAATACATACTTTTTTTGTAATCAGGAAAAAAAATGGTCTGGCAACATGCGTTTTTATTTACATTTAACACTTTCTAATTTTGAGGTTTTCTGACCGTTTTTCCGGAGCGTATCTAGTCGAGGTTGCTAATTTTTATCGCCATAGCATTTTTCCGTCCTCTGGTGACGACTTTCGTTCTGGGAGTTAATTAACTAATCTAGACATAAAAATCGATATTCTTTCAGATGCTAATTTCAAACGACTCACTTTTTGACGCTTAACCAAATCATTTTTATATTTAATTAACCTTTAACAGTTACGAACGGACAGAAAAAACCGCTATTTTTGGACGTGTGTCAATTTTAGGTTATTCACTTGACCTGGAAGGTCCCGATGACCTGAACCAAAAAAATGATACACCATTGATTCTTACTGACAGGCAACATGCTGGTTTTTACGGGGTGATCTATCTTGCTTGGTTTGGAAGTTAGCAAGGGGGCCTGTCAGGCCCTCCCCCCGTACGGCGAAGGTGAGAAACGGTCCCCGTAAGGCGAGGGTTTTAAGATGGATTTCTATGTTATAATAGGCACTTTTCTATGTTATAAGGCTATTTAGCGCCGCGAAGCGGCGCGAAACTTTTACGACTTTGCCTGATAAAACTCAGAAATCTAGGTGGTTGGCCTTTGCAAGACACATATGAATTTCCATGTTATAATTGGTACTTTTTCAATGTTATAAAGTTATTTAGCGCCGCGAAGCAGCGCAATTTTTTACGAGTTTGCCTGATAAAACCCAGAAATAAAGGCAGTTGGCCTCTACAAGACACTGAATGAAATCAATTTTCCAAATTTGTATATGCGATTGCGAAACTTGCCGCGAAGCGGCGCGAAATTTTCGAGTTTTTGACTGTGGTCTGCGGATAGCTGGATTTCAACTGCTGCAAGGGCAATTTTTACGATAAATTGTTATTTATATCCGCAAAATTGTAACTTCCATAATTTATTAAGATCATTGCTTTCACGTTCAGTGCAGGACCGCACGGTGGGCATACTTGCATTTAATGCCCCAAGATTCCTGTGAGGGTGGGGATGCACCCACGATGCGCCCTGAATCCGCCAGTGGTGTTGGTGAACCCTTTCCCAAGCGCTGAAAGGGCCAAACAAAATGGATGAAAAGCTTCGTTACAAGGATGGATAATGTAGTATGGCATGTATGGCATAGGCCATACCAACTTTTGGGAGCTGGAATTAGCTAATTGAAAAATCAAGAACCAGTGACACCAATTTGGAATAAGCATACCAACTTGGAATATTTTTCTAGGTTATATAGTTATAGATCCAAGGCCTATAACTTTAAAATAATTGCGCCCGTAGTGCGCGAAACAATGAGTAGTAATGCCCTGGATATGCATTCTCATCAATGCGTCACATAGTGTATAGTGCGGACCTCTAAAAAATGTATTTTGCGTTTAAAAGTGTGGTAAAAAAGTGTTAAAGTGAACTATTTTGCACAATAATAGAAGAAAATAGCAACATAAAGCATAAATGCGATGGAGAACGGCACGATTATTTAACTTATATAATGTATTCGGTATTTAAATTGCGCCGCGGAGCAGCGTAAAATTTTGCGTTTTGTTCCCGAGACAACTGCATTTTTTCGGTTATTTGTTATATTGACCTGTTCTTGGTTACATCGAAAATTGTAGTTATCGAACAGAGGCAAAGCCATTATACATTATTACCGATCGCTTTTTGGTATGAGGCTTGATCGTTGGGGGGGGAGCAAACAGGCCACTTTAGGCCTTGGGGGGGGGGCATGACCCTAAATGCCCCCTGGATCCGCCAGTGGAGTTACTCATACCTACTTAGGGAGCCATAAATCAGTCACAAATAAAGATATTGTTTAATGTGGTTTTGGCCTATGTTTCATGCGTGGTTCTTCAACATGTGTTCCGTTTTTGGTTTTTAATAAACAAATAAGAATTTTGATTTAGATGGTATTGTAAAATATAAATTGAGTTTTAAATACATAGTGGCCAAAAACCAAACAATAAAGAACATGTGATAATCATTTTCTAGCCCTTGTCGTTGGCTATCTTTGTTTTTGTATAATTGCATTTTGTCTCAAATAAAGCCTTTGTTCGGACTGTTAAATTTAGCAGATTTTTTCGTCAAACCGGTGTGTAGTTACGTCACTAAATTTACTATATCTCAACATTTTTCGACAAATTTGCTTTGTTTTTGTTTGGCACGGAAGACGTAACATCTTTGTAGGAGAAAGTCCACGAACTTTTATGTTAATAGTGGTATTTGTCTTTGAGCTATTACAAAAGTCCATTAGAGGGGCATTTTTCGTCTCTCCCCAGCCAATGACGGGATAATCAGCCCATCTACCTATGAATACCTGCGATTCCTTCCTTTCATCAACCACGGTAGCTCCCAAAGCAGACTCCAAGCCTCGCAACCCGTATGTTACCCAGTGGACGACCAATCTCCGCTCATCTCCCCCTTTCTCCCGCTCCCCCTCCGACCCCTGGTCGTGGTTGACGTCAGGTCAACAGGCAACAGCTGCGCCACGCCGGCCGTCATGCCACTGCGGTACCTGAGTTCAAGTGGGTCCCCAAACTCGATGTGTGTTCCTACCTTTGCGACACCTATCGGGGGGTGAGCTTAGTAATAGTTGCTTTTTGATTCCACTGGTGCAGCACCTTTGACCCGATTCTAGCGCTAAACAGTGGACGGAACATTTACCCTAGACTGTACAGTCGGTCTATTATGTATCTTCCCCTTTTTAGTTTCTAAGACTTATCTAATTTCACTTCTGTGTACATGAAGGACTGATACAAGGGAACATGTGGTATCTACCTAGGTAGGCGCCACATGTTCCCTTAAATTAGTTCTTCATTTACACAGAAATTAAATTAGATGAGTTTCAGAAACTAAAAAAGGGAACATACATAATAGACCGACTGTACTTGTAACCAGGTGGTGGTGCCTAGAATTAAGCATGAAGCTTTTGCACCATCACCTGGACAATGTCCTCACCATCGTCGTTACGTAAATAAATATTGTTGTTGTTGTTGTTGTTGTTGTTGTTGTCATCCTGTCGCGTGGTGTGCTGATGCACATGGCGTCTATATACAAGTTTATCAGAAAGTGTCTCAGTCTGAGAAGTGGCAAGTATGCGTTTTAACAGGGTCAGTGCATGGTATGCGCATGGAAGAGCTCGGTCCTCCCTCCCGTATGCGCCGGTCGATTTCCTCCTGTGTGTCACGGCGGACAGCCGACCTGACCTGGCGATTCAGGTCCTTGTTAGTGGTGTCAATCGGTAACCAAAATTTTGGTTACCGAAAAAATTGTGTGACCGATTCGATAATCGGTCGGTCAGGCTGATAAATTTTTGGACACTTTTCGGTCAGCTTAATCTTGTTTAAATAGGTATAGGGGAGAGTGCCCACCAGCGAACACCCCTTTTGAAAAATCAGTCTAGTGGCTTTGTGTTTTGTCCTGGAGATCTGAAACTTCGTCTAGAAATTACTTACTAAAATGCTAAGGAATAGCCATTACAATTATAAACTCAATACAAAATTTGAAGTTATAAACAATTTCTTTTTTTGGACCTAACTGTTCACTGGTGGGCAATGGGTATCCATCAGTGAACAGGGGAAGGTTCCCACCAGTGAACAGGGGTCCAACCAGTGAAACAGATAACTTTCACGTAATAGGAGGGCGTGTTTTGCTGATGCTCACTTGAACTGTTTGACAATCCATTGACACTCGAACACTTGACACATCTCTGTGCACCGAAAATAATAAAACAACAATTCAAACAAAATTATTCAAGTCAAGAAACGTTATCTAACCAAAAGTCTCACAACGCCAACACTTTCCAGATGTCCAGAACAATAACGTTGACCTAGTAATATAAAAGAACATTATTCTGGAAAGTATGTCTTTGGGAGCGTTTGGATAGCACAAGCAATCAGCATTGAATGCTGTAACGAGAGAGGGTCCTCATAGAACGTGAGGATTTCCTTGGTCCTGTCCGTGGAGCCCTTTGTGGAGTTTATCAGCCTAACCAATATATCTTCTGCATTCACAGTTTAAAAGTTGAGGTTTTCCGAGAAGGAAATGCCACCAGTGAAACAGGTGTTACTGTGGGCGCCCACCCTGTTCACTGGTGGGCCATAACATTTGGTAAAAATCAAATTTGAGGGACAAATTAAATGGCTGTGCAAATAACATTCACATCATTTCCAATGGACACGCAAAGGGTGTCACTAAAGTTCATTTCCACTAAATATACAAATATACGTTTCGTGAAAGCAAAAACCTAATCGAAAATAAAACGGTAAACCGCAAAAAATAACGTTGCATCCGACAGATCAAATGAAAATCAGCCCGTTGCGTTACAACTTTAAACATCATCCGCTTTGAGTCGGCTACACAACCGACATCGATGAAAATTAATCACTTGACTATAAGGCTGGAGGGCACCCTGTTCACTGTAGGCACCATGCTCGCTGTGGCAGCTCTCCCTACTGTTAAAAAATCGTCAAGTCTTGGACAATTTTTGGCCTCAACAAAATCGGTCATATTGGACAACCAAAATGCTTCCTGTTTGGTATGGGATTGGTTTTGTCAGGAAATTTTTGGGAAAATGACATCACTAGTCCTTGTACAGGTCACGGTCCAGAAGGCACGGAGCGCTGCGCGTCCGCCGAGTCCCATTAGGTTTGGAGCTCGTCAGCGGGGCGCTGTTGGGTTATGCACCTTCATGCGTCTGACAGGAGCCGAGCTGTCTATAATGGGAAGTGTCACTGCTAGGAAATAGTCCCACTGCTCTCCCGGATCCACACTGTTATACACAGAGCTCCAGTCCACGTTGTGTAGGCGGCAATTCACCTCTGTCACGTCCAGCTTACGCCAGCTCCTACCCGTCTGTGAGCACTGCACTGGTCGGTAGAGGGGAACCGACACTAAGGCACGCGCCCAGTTATGTGGGCTGTAGTCGCAGTGCAGCGTGCCTGCTCGCTCAACGTCACGATGGTTTGTGCAGATCACATCGATGATAGAGCTAGATGACCGGAACGTGGGTCCACTGATGTGCTGCTCCATGGAATACGCCGTCAGAAGCTCCCTGAATCTGGTGGTCGCGGTGCCGTTGTTGCTGTTGTTGGAGTTGATGTTGATGTCGCCGGATATGATGATTGGTCCACTGTGGCGGGTGATGATGTGCTGAAGCTGCTGCTTCGTTTCCTCAATGTCTGCTGTGACACGGGCCACCGTCTGAACCGGTGGTCGGTAGAGCAAACACACCATCACCTTTTCTGAGCCGGCACGGATTTTGACCCACAGCGACTCCAGTGGAGCCCCGCCCTGTGACCTGATCAGGTCCCACCACCACAGCACCTCAAGTGAACTCCTTCACCAGCACAGCAACGCCACCATACCCTCTACCGTCGGCCCTGTCCCTCCGCAGCAGCTGGTAGCCGGACGTTGGTATAAGTCTGCTATGGGTGACTGGGTCAATGGCTTAGGGCGTGTTCTGACCCGTCAATTCCCGCGGGGATTCCGGGAAATCCGTAGAAAGGTGCTTTCAACCGATTCCCGTAGCAAAGAGTTAACAGGAATACCAATGTATGATTGCATTGCCGAACTGCAGTATATGTATGCATATTTTGTATATGTATGTATATGTATATATTGTATACGTTTGTATATGTTTATGTATATATGTTATATTTGTGCTTATGTGTATGAATATGTGTATATATTTTCCTATATGTATATGTATACACATTTATATATGTATATGTATATATGTATTTGTATATATGTGCATATGTTTTATGTATGTATATGTATGTGTATATATGTATGTTCATGTATATGTATTCCGCTCTTGCTCTTGTTACATCTTATTTGGGATATAGCTTGAACAGAGGGTTGTTTGTTTACATACTTTTTGTGCAAGCTTATGTATATATTTATATAGATANCATGCCGTCGCTCTGTCATGCCGTCGGTCCGCCATGCCGTCGCTCTGTCATGTGGCGGGTTCCGGCGCCCTCCGCCAGCCCCGCCGCCACCACGCATGGCGCCTCGTCATCACAGTAATGCAGCCCGGCCATTAGGCGGATTAGGGGTCGGCGGCTGGCGGGCCGGGCGCGATGGAGCAGACGAACTGCTGCGACAGACGTGTTCATTTGTCATAGCTGGGCCGACGGCAGTGACCCGCGCTACTTCGCCGGACTTTGATTCGACCCAGCCGCCGATTTCCACCCAGTAACCCACGTGCAAAAGGGCCTTTTTGGAGATATAGTTGAAAGTTTCGATAGCACAAAAAGAGTAATCTAATCAACTCACGCCAATTGAGTGTCATAACTTGGAGGGATGTATCTGTCCAGCAGCGTACTTTCCGGGAAGGAGTACTTTCCGGATGACTGCCTGAGAATGGTGTACACTCGTCAACACTCACCATAGATGACGGATGTTTGAGGGACTAGGTACCACACTCGTCAGATTTGACGAGTGTTGCGGGCCTGCTGCAGTGCTGGAATTGAGAACCGCTTGACTTCCTAACGCACCTGACACGCGGAAGGGATGCGCACCGCCTGACATCTGCTTCAAAGCTGGGGGGTAGAGGGGGAGGAGTTGGGGATAAAGTGACTGGATACGCGCTGATTACAGCCCGCCGCGCTGCCGGGCTGTCTGACAGTGATTTGCGTAATGCGTAGTGGGATCGAGGCATGATCGAACGGGCTGGATGTTTGACACGTAAATGGCTGAAAGGGAGGTGATGATTAACCTTGCCAGTGAAGCGTCCGATACCAAGTTACCGTGCAGGTGGGGATGGGGACAGGGAGTGTGGTAACGGACGACCCCGGGCCCCCAGCCCCCTTGGGTGGGGCCCCATACAACAAATGGTCCGATTTAAACACACATGTGGTGATCCGAAAGGTCTCAACGAGTGAATTTAAACGAAGGCTAATATGTGTTTTCCATGGTCAAAACACATATGTCAGTTTCATGGTCAGATGCAAAGGTCAAATTGAAGTATCTAGTTGTATGATCCATACTTTCCATATAAAGCTTCACTGCGACATGAGACCTAAAGTTGCAACAAAAGTATAAAATGTCCACATTATCTACAGTGGGTTGTTAAACCGTATTCAGTGCGCAGGCTCCGGCTACCCCTATAGTTTGCAGGGGCATTATTCGGCCCCCCCCGGTAGATCTTCCAGATCTACCGGTCCGATTTCGGAAAAACAAACGGTAGTTCGATTTCCCTGTACACCGATTATACATTTTAAAAATATATATAAATATTAAATAGAGGGGCAACGGGGGGCGAACTACAAAATAGAGGTATTTTTGATCCAACACAGACGCCATGTTATCGACCGAGTTGTAACGCAACTAACAGCTGATCGATAGATATTGAGTAGATCGATATGTGATGCCGGATTTTTCAAATTAAAAAATCATAGGCGTGTGCAGTCCACTAATTGAGGGACGAAGTAAAAGCGTAATTTAAACGTCTTTTCGACTCTTTTGATGGCTTTTTCTGGATAAATGTGATAATTCGTTATTTTTACATCAGAAATATTAGTTAATAGGAATATTGTTGTACCATAGGTGTGGCCAGGTTAACAAAAAAAGGATGCCAATTATAAAAAATATGAACCGCAGTTATGCTGCTACCACGGAATATAAATAAGTTACTGGTCATATATAGTTTCATTTGAATGCTGCCAAATCATCATAGCGTATCCAGGAATCCTATTTGGGAGGTGGCCAAGACCTTTGATAGGAATAAATTACGCTAATATAAGACTAACTAGTCAACAATGACTATTATACTTGCAACTTCAACTAACATTAGTTGCCCACTTTTTACCCTACCTGGGCTAGCCTATTCTCTTTAAATATTACAAAAGAGGACCCACTGGTGCTTTTTTCATCGGAAAACTGCAGTATGTTATGTTCTTGTAGGCTCATGCATCATAGTGTCCATGCAATAATATTACCCCCTTTTTCTATTCCTGAGCGCGCCTATGCAACAAAATGCCTTATTCCGCCTCCTGGAATCATATTTGCAGTCATTATTCTCCAACTATCTTGTTAATGCGCCTAGTCGCTGGTAGATCGTTATCACATGCAGTCGATTCCTTTTATGTGCCTGAACACGCCCTTGAAACCAAGATGTAATAAAATTATGGCAAATATTAAGAACTAGTAGGAACATATCGTTGGCATCTTCATAGCGAATAAACGCAATTTGCATAAGCTTTATTGGCTGCCAGCTAGGCGTTTCATATTTTTTAGAAATTCCCCTTTTCAATACACTGAAACCGCCTCTGCCGTAAAATACTATATATCATGAACATCACTCATAATTTGAAATTATTTCAAGTCACCGGTAAACCTTGCAATCTTCTACTTGAGGCAGTTAGGAAGAACCATGGAAGATCGCTTTTCGTATTATCGCCAAATGTCGCCGGAAAAATCTCCCAAACTGGACCCTGAAACGCCTCTGTTTAAGTCAGAACCTCATTTTTTTGGCTCCAGACGTGAAAATCATTTAAGGAAAATTCCAAGTTGTCATATGCTTACTCACAGCCGTTCGGAGATATCTAAGAAAAATATGAGGGCGTGGGCAAATTCCCCCTGCTACTAATAGGGTTAAAAGGTGAGGAGTCATAAAACAGGTCGCTATGCGTAAAAACAATCTATGCAAGTCCTGGATCACATCCTTAGCAAGGTTTCACACGTAAAATTCGATAATTGTATCGTTTACTACTGACTGCATATACGTGACTTTAGTGTTTTTTTTTAGGTTTAGGTCAAATTAGGTTTAAATTTGACATTAATAATTATATATATATATATAAAACAGCATGTTCTTAGGCATTTTTTTCTTCTAAAAATTACAGCATTGGCATTCATTTGTCTCAATCTGGCCAATTAAAGCAAAAACGTGATTTCAATATATAACGTCATGAGTTGCTCATACCTACTTAGGGAGCCATTAATTAGTCATAAACTAAAGATATTGTTTGAAATGAGGTTTGCTATTGTTCATTCGTGGTCTAACATGATTCTTTTTTAATAAGTTATTAAATTAATTTTGATTTTAGAGGGTATTTTAAAGATATGATAGAGTTTTTAAAATTTAGTGGTACAAAACCAAAAACATTAAAAAACATGTGAATAATCATTTTCTAGCCCTTGTGATTGGCAATTCTTGTTTTGTTTAATTGCATTTGCCTCAAATAATGCACTTCAGCACTGCATGCATTTTGTGTTCGGACTGTAAATTTAGCGGATTATTTCGTCAAACTGGTGTAGTTCGTTACTAAATTTACATATATCAACATCTTTTCGACAAATTGCTCGTTTTGGTTTGGCACGGAAGGACGTAAAATATTTGTACTAAATACCTGAGAAAGTCCACGAATTTTGTGTGAAATAGCGGTGTTTGTTTTTGAGGCAATTACAAAAGTCCGTCGTAGAGGGCATTTTTATTCTCCCCAGCCACGACGGATAATCAGCCCATCCTGCCTATGGATACTGCGGTTCCTCCTTTCATCAACACGGTAGCCCCAAAGCAAGGACTCCAAGCTCTCGCAACCCCGTTGTTTACCAGTGGAGACTATCTCCACTCATTTCCCTTTCTCGCTCCCCCTCCGACCGCCGTGTTGACG
>VOPJ01012688.1:89667-198486 GCA_014673585.1 Semibalanus balanoides
AGTGACTCTCAAACTGAACTGCCCTTCCTCGGTCGGGACGGGTGGCGCCACCGCCACAGTGGGTAGATACTTTCAAGAGAGACTGTACATACTATACTGTACTATTGAGTGTTGACTGCTAACGGCCAATGTGATTTACTATCCGAGGCTTATGTATATGAAAAACTACATTCATTTCTATATTTTGCATCATATCGAGCTGTGCAACCAGGAAAAGTGTTACCTGGGGCTTGGCTCCAATTACGGTCTCGTTCCAATATGAAAGTGTATTGTTTCAACTACCTAAAATTAGAATTAGCGCGCCGCTTCACGGCGTCACATCGGTGGCCATCGTCAAACAAAGCCATCGTCATCGTCATTTTCTTTGGTTCGTCGTAACGCTAAAATGAAGGACTATAATTTTTAGCCTCTTATCTTCTACAAGGACCACTGCCTATACTCCTGGGTTCTATCAGGCAAACCCGAAAAATCGCACGGCGCTAAAATCTAAATAACTTGATACCTACTGTAACATGAATGATGGAAATCCACCTTTGAAATGCTTCACAAGCTTAAATACACGAATAAAAATGGGGTATTTTTTTCGTCATTTTAGCCGACGCACCACCCACCCCCCACCACTCAATAATTATCGGTGACGCCCCAGTGAGTTTGCATGAGATGAACGTTATTGTTACTTGTATATGAGATTGAGCATGAATGTCGCGTTTTTCGGAAAATATGGGTTTTTCCAATATTTTATAATTTTCTCAAAAAAGTATTTTTTCCCAAAGGTGTTTTTTTCCGAAAACGAAAATATTTGTTTTAGCTCAGTGACCAAAATAAGGTTACTGGCCCAAATCCACCAGAGAACAAAAATGGGGTACTTTCATGCCACAAAAAGATGCCGCCCCCCCCTACACGGAGAAATACTGGATCCACCATTAGTGTTCCCCCTTTCCTTGGTTGATTTTTAAACCCACCACTGCTAATTTACGTATTTGTGTAGTTAAAAATATGTATATATATACATATACCTACATCTAATATGAATATTATATATAGAATATATATATATATATATATATATATATATTTATATATATATATATCTCTCTCTCTCGTCTATTTTTGTCATTTGTATTGAAACATGGTAATTCTATGAGTGAATTACAAGCCCAGTATGTTTTACAAATTTAGTTCCAACATTTGGAATGGATGAATCTCCGAGGTCCGGTCCTACACTCAGCAGAGTTTGTTGCACAGACCTCGAAACCGCAATCCTGGGACACCATTTCTTGAGTCCGGCATAATTTAGAAACGAAAGTTTTACGAGCCTGACATGCCTTGACACGGTCCACCCACCCTAAAACGTCACCCAACCTTGCACCGTGCTGCCACGAATCGCAGTCTCCATCCCAGTGCATGGCGCCAATAGCGACCGCTGAAGCGAACCGAACTGCCACACCAGGTGAGATTTGAAGCCCGGCGCTCTTCCGACTGCTTTGGGGACATACGAAATATATTTAAGCTTCGGTTTGAGGGAATATTAGCTCCTGGTAATAAACATCAAACAATAGTTATCTAAATTGTCCGAAAAGCATTAGCATTAGCATAGAATGATAAGCCATGGGGATGTTCTGTGCCCAGTGAATATTTGATGCGTCACTGACGTCTATCAACCTCATGCTCATGTTTTCCGAGCAATTCAAAGAACATTTACCCCCGACCCAACGCTAATTTTTCCCGAACCCGGAATTTAGGGCGTGTTCTGACCCGTCAATCACCGCGATTCCAGGGAATTTGTGAAAAGTGCCTTCTACCGATTCCCGAAGCATTGTGTTAACAGGAATATCAATGGATAAGAGCACTGCCGAACTGCGGTAGAGTAGTGCAGTCCAAATGCCAGCCGTGAGCCTGGGGTTCCAGGGATTCCCGCAGCGGGAATGTGCAGCCAGAACACACATTTAGTTTTTGTTTTGTCCGTCCCTGTAGTAAATAAAGTAGGAATGAAGAGATCCATGAGTGTGGTGAATCATTTAGGTATAATGCTGCCGATGTCTGGTGTCAGTCACACCGTATAGTGTATACTGTATACCTTATACCGAGTATGTGGCGCTCAGCTTCCGCTGATTGCATCAGGCGAGCTCATGCAGCGATTGCCGCTAATGCGTCACTGACGTCACTCTCAGGAAATGTTTGGCCGTGCGTTCCCGGGCGCTTTTGGTGCTGTCCAGGACTGAGAACACGTCACCAAATATTGGCCAAATGTAACGGAACCGCCAATCGAAAGGTCTACGCCACAAACTGCACGATATTGGGGCTGCTCGTTTCACTTTCTGATATCGATCCTGACACTTTTTCAAAACTCATTGATTCATATATATATAATTAATATTTTATGTTAATGTTTTTCTTATTTTTCTCTTTATATTGTTTTATTTTATTTTACTGATTGTTTGTTTTTTGTTTTTACTTATATGGACTTATTTATATATACAAATATATAAAACTATATATTTGTTTCATTGCATTCAATAATTAACAATAGCTTTGATGCAAGTGAATCCTGGGTCAAAGTCACGTGTCTGACGCCCAACAGCTGATAATAACTTCGAGTAACTTATAAGTTATAACTAACTGTAAGTAACTTCGATAAGAGGCACTGCCTCTTCCGCATGATATTGCAAAAACATGCTAAAACAAGTCTTTGGACTCAATATTGTTTAAATCGTCTCTTATGCTCACCAAAGTAGCGCAAATACAAAAACTATAATTTATTTTATTTGTCATAATAATATAAAAGTGGTTTGCGATTTCTACACACCACTAGATAAATGGCAGTGATTGAGCGCCAAATTCAGCACCGTTGAGACGTTTCCGTATTTATAAACAACACTATTAAAGGGAATATAGCACCTTGGGAAAAGTATGTAGAATGATGGAGAAGAATGCCCTGATTACGGTTCCTGGCATTCATTTTTGCGAAAAAAGTCAGAATTTGTTTAATTTTGAAAAATAGTTATATGTTTAACATGTGACGTCAAAAGCAATCTTGCGTCACCAAAACGAGTTGTGACGTCACAAGGAGGCATTCGAACGGCAAAAATCGCTCCTTGAATCAAGATGCGTAAAAACGTAAAGCAACTGCGTTCGCTGGTTCCTGACTCGCAAATAATATTGGACGCGTGATTACAAATGCGTTAATATTTGCACTAGGGAGCTATTACTAAGCATCTTTTAAGTATTTTTTTTTTTAATAGGAAATTCAACTAACAATTAACAATGATAGTTAACTTAAAACCTATATCCACACCAGAGTGAATTTGTCCATTGTGTGATTAGCCCATTGAGTGAAATTCATTAGTTAGTACTGCATATGCTCTAATTCGGAGAAATTAAGCTACCGATATGGACACCCATCAACAGTGCCCTAGAAGATCTTTCTCTGCATTATTTTCAAATGCAAATCCAATCAAATCACAAATAGCCAATCATGTTTTTTATGGAAAACTGAGCCTCTCCACCCTCAAAATCCACCATATTTTTGTAATATCGCTTGAGCACTGACCAGCCACCCATCAACAACATTTTCCACACTCTCTCACGAAGCTATCTATATGGTTGATTCTTAAATTCAATAGGTTTCACCACCTCATTAAATATTCATTTATTATAAACCATGTCCATCAGAGTGAATTGCCCATTCCCTATTAACGTTGTATAATACATAGTTTAGACTAATATGTTTCTATGCGGAAATATTCCAAGCTAACCGTTCGACTACCCATCAACAGTTGGCCTTGAAGACCATTCTAGCATTATTTCAAATGAAATCCAAAGAAAACG
The DNA here is from genome assembly GCA_014673585.1 of Semibalanus balanoides. Taxonomy (NCBI): domain Eukaryota; kingdom Metazoa; phylum Arthropoda; class Thecostraca; order Balanomorpha; family Balanidae; genus Semibalanus; species Semibalanus balanoides. The sequence goes on from VOPJ01012688.1 coordinate 93,496, forward strand.
ACATAGAAAATTGACATTCATATTCCAAATTTATCAATCAATAACCTTTCGTGGCGGACGCGGGTGCGACGCAAGTTAACTGAAATTACTGGCGGACGTTCAAAAAGCGGAAAAAACGAAGTGCGTGAAATCAACCCATGTATTATCTGCCGAACTATACTTACCAATAGTAACACTCTGATGACGATGCGAAACGTCACAAATTTTTAAATAACCCAAATGCCTCAAAATATGTCAACGGTTTTGCGTTCAAACTCAGCAACTAGGTCGTTTGGAAGGAAAAAATCAATTTAGATTCTCATTACACCGACAATCTGGCTATCTCAGTTAAAAACTAATGTTAAAGGTGCTATATTCCCTTTAAGGGACGGTACCAAAAAACCTCGGTTGGAAAAAACTTCACCAATGTTGGGAAATAAAAATCCCTTCGATAAAAAACAAAAACCCCTCGGACAGCAATCAGCATATTTGCCCTTCGGACATAATATTTTCCTTTATGAAATTAAATCAGGCATAATAGGACATTTAATGTTTTCTGACATTATAAATTTGGACAGAATGCTTAAAGGGAGTGTGTCTACTTTTATGGAATGGCATATATATTTGTATTACGGTAAGAAGCTATTGTTTTAATTATTCGATACGATCAAATTCACGTCTGGAGCCCCTTTAGTTGAATTTTTACTTTTGACACTATCAATTTGACACTATAAACAGGGTGAAGAAGATGTTACTAGAATGGCGCACCAAAGACAATAAACAATCCCATACGAACAATGGCCCTGATCGCTCTGTCAAAAGCGCAAGCGCAAGCTTCCATAGAGCCTATGCTTAAGAAAACTGATGGTAGGGCCGTGCTACCATATGCTTACCATTAGGTGCAATGGGGATTGCGCTTGCGCTTTTGACACAGCGATCAGGGCCAACTGTAAAAATAGGTACGACTCTTCGCCATCTCAGCACGCGCACACTTTTCTATTTGGCCCACCAATCTTACTTATTCTATCATAATCCTAGTCTTCTAAACCTCCTTTTATAAGCAATCTTCTATTAGCAAACCTCTCTGGACGAATATCGAATCATTTTCGTTGCCCAACTCTACTGCAGGAATTCCAAATATCTCAGCAACTAGAGTGAGTCTGGAAAAATGAAGTATATGGCTGAATTCAGAAAATATGTTCTATAGACCAGTGTCAACAACTCCACATGACTGATGTGAGTAGGCACAGCTGGCACACTCCCTTTAAGCAAAAAATATCACTATTTTTCATTGTTGCACAAGGCTGCAATTCATTGATTTTGGTACGTAGTGGTAGCGGACTCGTCAATGTCATTGGCTGGAAGAAAACTGAACTTTGAACGATAATATTGGTTGACTGGGCGCGATTTTTTTTTAATGGGCGTCATGGTGCTTACCAAATCCGATTGTTCTTTAACATATTAAATTGTACGTTGAACAAACAGTGTCCCTTTAAAGGTGGACTCTTCCCTTTAAACGGCGAAGGACGAGCGAGCCCGAATACAACTGTGCTACTTTCGTATCGGCCCAACAGAGTTTCGTTTTGTGCGGAGCATGCTTTTCAATTGTTTTCGCTATTTGTTGTTTTGTCGTCGCAAATCAATTGGAACTAAATCCATACTTTGAACTAAATAGGTTTTGCAGCGTTCTTTTAAACTTGCAATTATAAGCTTCATATTTGTAAGACAAAATGCATTTTGGTTGGGTATTGGATGAATTTGATTGTGCTTTACAGCTACATCATTTTTATCGCTTAGCACCTTTTGGTTTTGACGCAGCGGCGTTGTAATGAAGAAAATGTTCTTAAGTCGGCAATATGTACCTATATTACAGGCGGGCTTTAGCCGCGAAATATTGCATTTAAACGAAAAATTGCACATGCATTTTAGAGACGGTACCTATATTGGTCTGCACATTGGCATTTGTTTCATCGCTTCACGTCCCATAGGTGTCGAGCACTTATTAAAACCGTAGTAACGTCATAAACCATGGATTTGCGCTTGAATAGCCAGTAACTTTGCTCGTTCCACGCGCCGCTGATCGGCACACAGTGCATATGCATAATGCATATACCGGGCGGATCGTTCCTCTATTATCTGTGTTAAGACCGTGTCCTTGCGACTTCTGGTTGCCGAGATATAGGCCCGGTATAGCAACGGTATTTTGTAGGTGATTTCGTGGACGGAACAGGGGTGCGCACGTGTGCACGTGCAGTGTGACCCAGAGTTTGACTTGCTTAACACACCACATTTAAGCTTAATCGGTCTAGCCGTTTTTCAGCTATAGCAGGATAACATTTTCTGACACTCCTGACGTGACACCGACCACTTGCTCAGACACTACGTACACCTGGACCGTGAACACCGACACCCGCCATGCTGACCCCTCACGCGAGACGAAACATGTCAATAACTTTGAATGGGGTTATAGGATGGCGAAGACCGCTTGTAAATCAGATGCGGGATAGCAAAGATATTAGCTTCTGAAAAGCGCTATGGTCGGGCCGGACCGGGCTGGGTCGACCGCTGATATGTGATAAAAATCCGGTATTCAGTGAGGTCTCACTGCGCGCTTTGCGCTTGCTCGTAATTAATGCCAGTCATGCATAAAACTATAGCAATATATACTTGTATTGACATCTACCGCTTTGAATCTACCACGCTTTAAACATTTAATCCTGAGCTGTTGTGTTCGGGGAAAGTTTAACAAGTGGAGCCGCGTTTTTCGGCAACTTGATGGAATAAGCTGGAACCACGCATTTCTTCAAGTGGTGCCTTTGTTGTCAGTGTTGTTAACATTCTTATAGCATGGAAAGTGTAATTTTGGACGTGACTGGGGTATGCATTTTTTCAAGTTATGCTTAACTACGCACCACTTAAAAAAATACATCAAGTGTGTCATTATTGCTAACACTAGGTAATTAATTGACCGGGCAACGCCGGGCATCCCAGCTAGTGTTTAATATATCTGCTTAGATATAGCTTGAAATGGCTGCAAAGTCAGGTCGCATTTCACTTACAATCCAACGGACCCCACGTACAAAGATAAAACAATGGCGTTGCAATTGCGTTGTAAAAAGATAAAACAATTGCGCTGCTATATTTGTCATCTGAACATTGTCTTTGTTGTATCCAGTTGTCCCGCAATATCGCAAATAAATAATACTATTTTCCGTCCACGGGACGGCTACGTCACGACATGTTCCACGTTCAAATACTTATGAACGCTGGATAAATACATACAGGACAGATTATCACAGACAAAACAAGTGCAATATGTTCGGCGCACTGGTGAACAGATTCCACCGGGCCACTGTTGTCTTTAAGGCTTCGAGCACTAAAGGCCAGTGCCAGGGCACTGATTTTCGGCGGGTCAGCGTTAACGGGAACCGGAGACCTTCTCGGACCCACTGACGTCACCCGCTGCTGTCCGTGACCGCTACTGATGGCCAGCTGTGGCACTGCCGCCGCTGCCTCCCGCTGCTGTCCGTGACCTCTGCCGCTGAGGCTCGGACAGCTGTGGCAGCTGCCGCCGCTGCCTCCCGCTGCTGTCCTGTGACCTGACCGCTACTGACGGACAGCTGTGGCAGCTGCCGCTGGTTCGCAGCTGCCGCCGCTGTCTCCCGCTGCTGTCCGAGACCTCTACTGACGGACAGCTGTGGCAGCTGCCACTCGCTCGCAGCTGCCGCCGCTGCCTCCCGCTGCTGTCCGTGACCTCTACTGACGGACAGCTGTGGCAGCTACCGCCGCTGCCTCCCGCTGCTGTCCGTGACCGCCGCCGCTGCCTCCCGCTGCTGTCCGTGACCTCTACTGACGGACAGCTGTGGCAGCTGCCGCTGGCTCGCAGCTGCTGTCCACAGCTGCCGCCTGCAGCTGCCCCCTACAGCTGATACCTGCAGATGCTGCAGATGCACTTTGCAGCTGGCACCAACAGCTGCCGCCCATAGCTGCTTCTTGCAACTGGCGAGCGCTTGCTGCATTGTTGCTGAGATCAATATCGACGGGTTGACGGGATCAATGTGAGACGTTGTCCCGCTCTGGCTGCCATGAGATTGCCTCCTACTCCTGCGCTGTCTCAGAGTTCCGACTTGGTGCTGCAGGCACCAAGATCGCTACCTCGCCGCTGTCCGCCCAGTCGGGCGCCGCTCTCCGGCCGGCCTGGTGCCGCGTCCCGATCACCACTTGGCGCAGTTGGTCGTCTCGTAGAAGCAGTCGCTGAGTGTGTGCAGCGAGCAGCCTTGACAGCGGCCGCACAGGCAGAAGTAACCATTGCCGCACCGCAGAGGACTGTTCTGCCGGGCGCTGCATTTGGCTCCGGACCCCTGTCGACCAAGAGAAATATACCGTCAGATCTCACAGACTTGGTGCTCACCACAGCCACATCATCTCACAGGCTCAGAAGCTCACTGATTGGCAACCGTGTCTGTAAGTAATAGGCTATGGTTAGGGTGGTTCCTTTTTATACGAATGTTGCATTTTCTTTGTGGCAAACTTTTTTCCCGTTATTTCGACGACGCTGAGTCCAATGGTACCAACAAATTGAAAATGAAAAATATTTAGGGGTCGCGAGAAATCGCCGAAGATTCCGGGTTTTGCTATAAATATTCTAAAATCGACAATCTTGTTTCTGCGATTCTACGAAATGAATTCAAAATGTTCCTTGTGGCATACTGTTTTACTTATAGAGACTATGATGATTACAGTGATATCAAGTTTTCGAAATCGGAACATGTTTAGGGGTAGCAAAAAGCGTTTAACATTTCAGCTTTTTCTTTATATACCCCAAAATCGCACATTTGTAATAACGGTTTCACAGCAACATTACAATATTTTCGACGTGACACACTTCTTGCTAGTTGATAGGATTGTGCTTATGCAAAATTTAGCAATACATTTTTAATAAAACATATCTAGGACTACAAATCACCAAACACTTGGCACTTTTCTATAACCATCCCATTATTTTGTTATTTTGTCCCGACGATATTACACGACTGCACTTATTTGGTTCTTCGGCGACATTTGATTGTCCATTGGACGCAGGGCGAAGCTGTGAGGAGGGCCCAAGCCATGACGGCGTCACCACTCGACTCGAGGTGGTCTCGAGATGGTCCACCCCATGTCCTGTGGTCAGCGACGACCAGAACCAAAACAGTGCAGACATGTATATCGTCGGGACAAAATAAGTGCTATTAGGATGGGTATAGAAAAGTGTCGAATATTTTGCGTTTTTTCCACCTCTAAATGATTTTTCATTAAAAATGTATCGCTATATTTGGAATAATCACAATCCTTTTAACTAAAAAGTGTGTTATGTCGGAAATATCGTAATCGTGTTGTGAAACCGTGGTTACAATATGGATGATTTGGGGGTAATTAAAAAACTGAAATATTTAACGTTTTTTTGTGACCCCTAAATAACTTACGATTAAAAAATATATGTTTCTGGAATCACCATAGTGCAAAGTTCCAAACAACGGTAAAACAGTGTGCTACAATAAAAATAATAATTCCGTTTCGTAAAATCGCGGAAACAAGACAAGACCTATGCATTCGCGATTTTAAGACATTTTAGCAAAACCTGGATTTTCGTCGATTTTTCGAGACCCCTAATTATTTTTTCATTTCAAAATTATTGATGCCATTAAACTTAGCGTAGTCAAAATAACGGGGAATAGATGTGTCACCAATACAATTCAACATTTGGGTCACTGACACGAATGCTATTCATTTGAAATAAACCACCCTACTGTAGATGTATGGCAGCTGTGTCCGGTCTGGCTTCCCTCGACCTTTTGCAGGGGTGACGAGAGGGCATCAGCAATGAAGGCGGTAAGCATATTCTATCAGTGTAATGAACCCAATTTGTGCACAGGGCTGAGGACTGCTTCGATGTTTAAGCGTTTCTATACCTTGTTTGATAAGGAAACGTATATATTAAAACTATTGCATTCATTGCCTCCTAGCCTTACCAGCTTTCTACAGTTGTTGAGCCTCAACTCCCTGACATTGCCCCACAGGTATGTAGCCAAGAGGGCAGTGGAGGCGGCCGCCTTCACAGGTATGTAGCCAAGGGGGCAGTGGAGGCGGCCGCCTTCATTCAAGTGTTAGCACCCAGAGGGCTTAAGTCGGATTGGCGGCCTCTGCTTGCTATACACTCAGGTATGTAGCCAGAGGGGCAGTGGAGGCGGCCGCCTTCACAGTATGTAGGCCAAGAGGCAGTGGAGGCGGGCGCCTATCACGGTTGATTAGCCAAGGGGGCAGTGGAGGCGGCCGCCTTCACAGGTATGATAGCCAAGAAGGGCAGTGGAGGCGGCGCATTCCAGCAGTATGTATCCAGAGGGGCAGTAGGAAGGCGGCCGCTCCTTCACAGGTATGTAGCCAGGGGGCAGTGGATTGGCCGGCCGGCCTTCACAGGTATGTACAAGAAGGGCCAGTGGAGGCGGGCCGCCTTCCACAGGTATTTCACCAAGACGTTGGCAGTGGATTGTCAGCGGCCGCCTTACACAGGTATGTAGCCAAGAGGGCAGTGGAGGCGGCCGCCCTTCACAGGTTGTAGCCAAGAGGGCAGTGGAGGCGGCGCCTTCACACGCGTATGTTAGCCAGAGGGCGTGAGGCGGCCGCTCACAGTATGTAGCTCTTAAGACAGTGGACGGCGGCCGCCTCTGGTGTCTCTCTGTCAACCGTGTGACTGTTCCTCTTGGTACCTCTGTGACTGTCTCTCTGTAAGACACCGGTGGGTGGACGTGGTCTCTCTGTTTAATCAACCGGTGGTGTGCCACGGTTCTTGTAAAACCTCGATTCCTCCCCACCACAGGTATAGTAGCCAAGCCAGTGGAGGCGGCCCGCTTCACAGGTATGTAGCCAGCGGGCGTGGGCGGCGCCTTCACAGGTATCGCTACGCCAAGGGGGAGTGAGGCGGCCGCCTACACAGTCTGTGCCAACGAGGGCAGTGGAGGCGCGGCTTAACGTATGTAGCCAAGAGGCAGTGGAGGCGGCCGTCTTCACAGTATTAGAGAGGCGTGGAGGCGCGCTTCAACAGGTATGTAGGCCAGGGGCAGTGGAGGCGGCGCTCCACAGGTATGTAGCAAGGGGGCAGTGGAGGCGGCGCCTTCCCGCGTCACTGTACGCCCAAGGGCAGTGGAGGCGGCGCCTTCACCAAGGTATGTTTAGCCAAGGGGGCAGTGGAGGCGGCCGCTTCACAGGTATGTAGCCAGGGGCAGTGGAGGCGGCCGCCTTCAGGTATGTAGCCAGGGGAGTGGAGGCCGGCCGCTCACAGGTATGTAGCCAAGAGGGGCGTGGAGGCGGCCGCCTTCCGGTATTAGCTGCCAAGGGCATGGAGGCGGCCGCTTCACGGTTGTACGCCAAGGGGGCAAGTGGAGGCCGGCCGCCTGTACAGGTATGTAGCCAAGGGGGCAGTGGCAAGGCGGCGCGCCTTTCCACAGGTTGTAGCCACGGGGCAGTGGATGGCGGCCGCCTTCACAGGTATAGTAGCCAAGAGGGCAGTGAGAGGCCGCGCTTCACAGGTATGTAGCAATGGGGCAGTGGAGGCGGGCCGCCTTCACAGGTATGTAGCAAGATGGGCAGTGAGGCGGCCGCCTTCAAGTATGTAGCCCAAGGGGCAGTGGCGCGGCGCCTTCACAGGTATGTAGCCAAGAGGGTCAGTGGAGCGGCGCGCGCCTTCACAGGTATGTAGCAGGGGGCAGTGGAGGCGGCCGCCTTCACAGGTATGTAGCCCAAGAGGGCAGTGGAGGCGGCCGCCTCACAGGTAATGTAGCCAAGGGGGCAGTGGAGGCGGCCGCCTCACAGGTATGTAGACAGGGGGCAGTGGAGGCGCCGCCTCACAGGTATGGTAGCCAAGGGGACGTGGAGGCGTGCCGCTTCACAGGTATGTAGCCAAGGGGGCAGTCGGAGGCGGCCGCTTCACAGGTATGTAGCCAAGGGGGCAGTGGAGGCGGCCGCTTCACAGGTATGTAGCCAAGGGGGCAGTGGAGGCCGGCCGCCTTCACAGGTATCGTAGCCAAGGGGGCAGTGGAGGCGCCGCCTTCAAAGTATGTAGCCCAAGGGGGGCAGTGGGAGGGCGGCCGCCTTCAAGTATGTAGCCAAGGGGGCAGTTGGAGGCGGCCGCCTTCACAAGGTATGTAGCCAAGGGGGCAGTGGAGGCGGCCGCCTTCACAGGTATGTAGCCAAGGGGGCAGTGGAGGCGGCCGCCTCCCCCTCTCTGCAGGCTCAGTGAGCTCTTTTCGGCGCGAAAAGGGCTGACGAGACCGCACCAAGTGCGGTATTTTCATGGGCTCTTTAAGAGTCGGAAGACTACGCAAGGCGTGGTCTTTCGAGAGTTTAGAGCACTTAAGAGTCTTTTAATAGAGGTACCAGGACCCTCTCTGGAAGACCAGAGGGCCTTTGGACGTTTAACAAAGCCCTGTACATGTCAGAGGGCCCCTGGACAAGCCGAAGGGGCCTCTAAGTGGGTCAGAGGGCTCTCTGAACACGTCGAATGAGCACCTAGCCACCACAGAGGGGCCCCTGTGCTGGTCGGAGAGTCCCCTGACCATGTTAGCAGGGAGACAAAGCAGCCAGTGCAGTCCCTTGCCAGGTTGTATGGGTCCCTTAGCAGGCTTGGAGGGCCCCTGTACAGACCAGAGGGCCTTTGGGAAGTTCAAAGGGCCTCTGCACATGTCATAGGGACCCTGATCAGACCGAAAGGGCCCGTGAGCAGGTCAGAGGGCCCCTGATTACGTCGAAATCCTGGCTACGTGCCTGGTCCATGGGCCTATCTGAGGGTCCTGAGGGTCCTGGTCCAATCCAGCTCATCAAAAGTTGAAGAAAAAAGGTTCTCACAAAATAAAGTGGCCGAAATCTGTAGACTTTTTCATAACCAGGGGTGTTTGTCTGGGGGGGGGGCTTTCAACGCTCGGGAAGGGGACCTTTTGAGGCGCCGCTCCCCCCTGGAAGAAATCCTGGCTACGTGACTGTCGCCTTGTTACTTCACAAGCGCTTTCTGACATCGCCCCGTTTCTTCACAAGCACTCTCTGACATCGGCTCATTAATTCACAAGCACTCTACATCGCCCCGTTTCTTCACAAGCACTCGTTCGAGCCTCACCTTTGCGCAGATGTTTTTGCCGCAGTACGCGATGACACCATATCTGCAGTCCTTGGGGTTGACATCGGTAACTCCTCTACATCCGGGCGCTGCTGACGAGGTCCTGAAGCGGAAACAGTGCGGCACGTTCACATGCTGTCCATTGATCAGCTGGCTGGTCGGCACTCCACCGGAGACATAAATTAACTCCGATAATGGAAGTTCAGTCCATACCTAAGGAAGATGTGATCATGTCAACTAGAGAAACCGATTATGATTTGCCTTGTTCAAAGAGACTTGACAGTAATGGCGACCGTAAGATTCCTAGCCCATGCTATACATTATAAAATGTATGTGGGATGTTGGTTACATATGGCATAGGCATATGAATTGTACAAATTAATTACTATATACATATTTGATGGCTGGCACTATTTAACCAAAAAATTAAGAGATATTCTGATGGTAGTGTTCATATTTTTCAGATCGTCATTCGTGTTTGTTGAAAGCTCCACACATTTTAAACATGAGCTATTGACCGCATCTTCGACATCTGTGACCAATGAACCTTCTATGGAGATGTCATATATTTGCCTTCCGGAAGACAACACTACATAGGTACTAAGCAATGCACCAGGCGAGAACGACAGCTGGGAAGACGTGTCCTGTAAATTAGTTATATTATTTCTTTAAGAAAACTGAAATAATTTTGAGCTCGAATGACATTTGAAATAGCACTGTAATCGAAAAATATATTATTCAAATTCAGGGGTGCCTTATGTACCTGGAAACATTTGTTGAGTTAGGTATCTTCTAAGAACTGCCAAATACCGTGGGGTTAAGCAGTGGGGTTTCAGCGGTGTGGTTTTAGCAGTGGGGTCTTAGCGATGGTGTTTTAGCGTTGCGGTTTTATAGGTGGGGTTTTGGCGGTAGGGTTTTAGCGGCGGGGTTTAAGTGATGGGGTTTCAGCGGTGGTGGTTTAGCGGTGGGATTTTAGTGGTGGAGTTTTAGCGGTTAAAGGAAAAAGTTGTTTTAGGCATTGCTTGTCCTTGTTTCATAATATATAAATTGATCATGTGCTCACCGAAATGCAATTTGCAAAGGCTACCTACCTACCTACCACCTTGACACCCCGATTTTTTGTATACAAATATACCTATATATTTATATAATAGTGTGTATTATGACAGTTTGTGTCACTTTTTGAAGAGAGTGAGGGAGAGTGAAAATGATATCAAATAAGTTTGCATGTGGCGCATATTCACTGGAATAACTTGAGTTTTAGGCTGAATTTGAGATTGAACTGAATTTTATATTGGGTTTTTAAAGAACTGCAGTACCAGAAGATCGAGGGTCGAATAGTGTGCACTGTGCAAGTCAGATGAGCTGTAAATACACCAGCGTATGTAAAAATGTGTGTGCAGAATGTCTATGAGACGCTTCTGAACTGGCTGCTGGCAGACCATCGAATGAATCAATGGCCCTGCTGCGCGCGGTCCCTACCTGAAGAGGACAACGAGGGTCATCAGACAGGCGAGCAGGTACTTGGTGGACATTTGCATCCTGAGGTCTGCCAGAGTGGGTCTGTAGCGAGCTGGAGTCGTCTACACCGGTCAACTCACACACCACGCGACAACTGTGACCGCGGACCCGGTGCCGGCCGTCTTAACCTGGCGGGCGGCTGCTGGGCGGCCCCGCCCCCGCCCACGACCAGCTGGCCGGCTCCTATTGGCGACCGCGGAGGCCAGCACCCGGCCAAAGTTCGAGCTGGGCGGCCGACGCTGGCCGCAGCACCGCACGGCTGCAGGAAGTGGCTGCTGGCCATCGCAACGGGCGCCTGCTGCCGCCTTGTCCACTGTAGGCGGTCGGGCTGGCCGTGGACACGACCGCCGCATCTGGCCAGCCCAGTCTGATTATATTCGGCGAGTTTGTGAGACGGCCCGAGCTGCCACCAGGCACCAGCCGCCGTCAAAAAACATGTTTTGCTTCTCTGGCCAGAGGTGACTCATAAGGCGGCCCAGTTGGGAAACCTTCTCATGAAGATTTCCCGAGCTGCGACAGCGGAGACTGACTTGGCTTTCGGTTGGAAGGGTGCTCACTGGAAATGCCTACCTGCTAGTTAAAGGGAACTGTTCACCTTTAACTCTCGCCTTACCGGGACCGTTTCTCACCTTCATCGTACGGGGGACTGACAGCCCCTTGTTAACTTCCAAACCAAGAAACATAGAGCAACGCGGAAGAACTAGCATGTTGCCTGTCATATGAGGAATCTAAAAGTATGCAATTTTTAGATTTCAGGTCAACAGGTGACCTTCCATGTCAAGTAAATGACCTAAGATCGACCACATCCAAAAGTAACCATTTTGCTCTGTCCGTCGTCATTGTTAAAGTTATGAAAATACAAGGATTTGGATAGCGTCAAGTTGTTGTTCGTTGCATTAGATATCTGACCGTTTATCGATTTTTACGTCTGGGTTAATTAAAAACTCTTAGAACACGGAGCTCGTCACCATAGATGATACTTGCTATGGGCGATTAGTATTAGCAGCCTCGACTCGATCACGTCCAGATATCCAGATAGCGATCAAAAAACATAACAATACGAAATTGATAAATGCAGATAAAAAGGTATGTTCACAGACTAATTTTGTCTCAGAAATACAAAAAGTATTTATTTATTCGTATCTGGCCAACAAAAGTCGAAAAAATGATATTCAAAATTACATCATATTTTTGTTTTCACTTAAGGAGCCATCACTCAGTCAAAAATATAGTTATTGCTGTGAAATTTGTTTTGGTGTTCTTTATATTTTTTTTACATGTTTGAAAATTGTGATTTTGTAGTGATTTTCCCAAAAAAAACATACTGTTTGATTTAAGGGGGAATAAAATCGGAATTCCGAGATAATAATTTTACAGTGAATTAGTTTTATTTATCCGTTTTATGTTTGCAAATTGATGCAAACTCTATTTTCAAACGATTTTCAAACATTTGCTTTTTCACTTTAAAGAGCCATCAACTCAGTTCAAAAAATATAGTTATTGCTGTGAAAATTTTGTTTTGGTATTTCTTTATATTTTTTAACATGGTGTTGAAAATTTGGTGATTTTGTCGTGATTTTTCCCAAAAAAACATATTTTTTTAATTAAGGGGGAATAAAAATCGGGAATTCCGAGGAGATAATAATTTTACAGTGAATTAGTTTTATCCGTTTTATGTTTGCAATTTGATGCAAAACTCTATTTTCAACGATTTTTCAAACATTTGCCGTTTTTCTACTAGCATGACGTCACTAAAACGTTCTTATCTCCCAAACTAATCGAGTAACTTAAATAAAAATGTCTACGAGCGAGCGTTCGTGCTCGCTCGTCTTTACGTGGTATATGGGAAAATCTGATTATGAGCGACCCAACCCGACCCGACCCGACACGTGCGACGCTTTTGAGAAGCTTATATCTTTGCAACCGCACGTCCGATTGACAAACAGGCTTCTTTGCTGAGTAGACCCATCCAATCAATCCTGTTTTTTATCAGTGCCGACTCATGGGGGTGACTACCACTGCGCGTGGCGCGTGCTGCGTGAGGAATGTTGAAAGGTGTTTTGTAGCAAAAACTTCGCAACGGCTGGGCTGATTGTGTTCGAATTTCGTGTGTGGTTAGGGACCTCTCAGCCAACGCTTTTCAACTAGTCAGGGGCCTCTGCACGTGCGCACGTGCACACCCCTATTATATATCTCAGGAACGGCTGAACCGATTGTGTTCCGATTTGGTGTATGGTTAAAGACCTCTCAGCCGCCGCTTTTCCACAAGTCAGGGGTGGGGTTGCTCTGCACGTGCGCACGTGCACACCCCTATTATATATCTCAGGAACGGTTAAGCCGATTGTGTTCAAATTTGGTGTGTGGTTAGGGACTTCTCAGCCACCACTTTTTAACAATTCAGGAATGGGTGCCTCTCACGTGCACACCTTTTTGTATCTCAGACACTACTTGCCCGATTGAGTTGAAATTCACCATGCATTTCCTTCGCGCTCGCTCGTTTATCACCAACTACGGCGCTTTACTGGTATCAACAATGCTGTATTTGTCTCGTCAATGCGCCTCAACACATAATAATGGTGACCTGGTTAGGTGAGCTTCAAAATTTGACCGCAAATCAAGGTCATTTGGTAACCCAGGTAAGCATATATGGCGACGCAGCTCGACGGACAAACATAATGGTGTCATTCGCACGTCTCTATCTTTATTCCTGCGAGAGTTATTGACAACAAGGTGTTGGTGACCTACGATGACAGCTAGCTTTGCAGAGCTTCGCTCAGCAAAAATTGCACCTGAGTCATCAAGAGTGAGCGAAAATAACATGATTCTGAAATAATTTGCTGAATCCAGTGCATATTCTCTGAGGAGGAAGCTTTTGAATATTTTCCAACTGACTTATAATGGAAAAGTCAGGAAATTAATCTGACCTTAGGTCACCGATACAAAAGACGAAATAAAACAATTGTATTTACTTAGACCCTCTGAAATTCTGCAAGTGTTGAACCTCTCGGACAAGCATTGTGACTTTGGCACGGACACCTTTTTTTAACCCTCGCCCTGGTGGGGGGGGTCATTTTGACCCCCCCTGAGGTTTTTCCGGAATAGCGGGAAAACGGTCGGCGCGCAGCGCCGCAATTTTTTGCAAGCTGTTTGGACATCAAATTTCCCACACTTTTTTGAAAACAAATTTACTTAAGGTCAACGAGGTTCAGGTTCATTCAGGTCACTTCTAAGTGAACCTTGCCTTCCAAAATTTTGTGATCTGGTTAAAGCCAAGTTTTTGTTCGATAAGATTTGAAACTTGCAGAATTTTCATAAGATTATAAGTTACCTATTACAAACTTGGATATTATCTCTGATTTTTTGTATCATTTTTTTTTTTTTTTGGTCTTCAAAAGCGTCAATTTTTCTGACCTTCCCCATTATAAACGTGGAATGGAAAAATAACCAAATGCTTCCAATTCAGAAAATATACGACTGATCAAGCTAAATTCTTTCAGAATCATGTTTTTTGGGCTTCGTTCTGGATGATCAGGTGCAGTTGCTGCTCATTGATTTCTACAAGGTCATTTTGAGGTCATCTGAGGTCATCAGCAATGATTTGCTAATTAACTTTTGATAGAAAAGGAGATAGAGACGATTCGGTTTGACACCAATGTTTGTTTGTCTCTGTCTGGCCGCATCGACCATATGCAACATTGATCTACCCAAGGTCAGCCAAAATGACATTGGACCTTGAGGTCAATTTTTTAATTGAACCTTGAAAGCGTCACCATGCTACATGTTTAAAAGCCGCCTTGTAGAGACCAAACACGAATTCATTGCTCTATCCATTATTAGATAAAAAGTTATTAAGGGAAACAAAATAAATCTGCCAAAAACTGATTTTGACCTTCGAATGACCTCTGGAGCCTAAACTATTGAATTGAGCCTTATTTTTGAGGACCCTACTGTACGATTTGCCAAATGTTAATTAGTTTCGAATTGCTTTTTTCCGTTGTTCCTTCCCCTCCCCCCCCTCCCCCCCCCCCCCCATAGCTATCATAGTTCACGAGAATATATATACGGGGTTGTTTCGGCGAAGTCCAAGAACTGTGAAATTTGACCTTTGATGACCTCTGGTGACCTCAATATTGACCTTACCTAAAAATGGGCTCTGTAACTTCGAATGTACACGTTGAGAGCTTTCGAACGCTTTTTTCCGCGTCTTTCTATCTCTTTTCGTTTTCGAGTTAGAAGGGGGGGGGGGGTCATTTTGACCCCCCCACCATGGCGAAGTTGTCTCGGAGGCCCACTCGGGCGCGGGTTAAGGTAAGGTCACTTGACATGACCTGGTGACCTGACATAAGATGGCCTGAAGTCAACACTTTCTCAAAGTGTGGGTAATTGGTGCCTAAATAATTGTGTCACTGCGCGCCGCTGTTTTAACGTTATTCTTGAAAAACTAAAAATGACTCCTCTACCATGGCAAGGCTTGAGCGGCTGAATGGTCGAATAACAAGTTGGGCAACTATATCTGTTACAATTTGCCACAGATAGCGCCATATAAGAGCCGTAAAACAAGACAGCACAAATGACGAGGCTTTAACCCTCACCCGGGTAGGGGATCTCTGCGTGTCTGGATAAGGGGGTACGGCCCACCCCTTGGCGTTTCGCCCCTAATTTAGCCAGAGGTTCGATTAAAAAACGAGCGTGCTACTTGTGACGGGAGAAATCCCTTGACAATCAGATTGTAAAGACCTGAGTCAATAGGTGACCTCTGAGGCCTCAAATGTCATCAAATCGTGAATTTGTGAAAACTAAATACCTATCGAGCCAAAATGGTGAATGAACATCCTAGTATGCACAATTCGAAATCAGCATCACAACATGTCCTAAAAACTGCCAAATTAAAAAGGTCATGTCAGGTTATCTGAGGCCAGTGACCTCAATTGATCTCTGGAAGTGCATGATCCCAGTGGAACATATAAATATGTAAAATGGATTCCAGATTTGAAATCAGCGTCACAAACTGTTCTAGGAACGGCCAGAAACCAAACAAAAAGTAATCTGAGGTCATTGTTTGAAACTGTTAATTTTGTTGTTTTTGTATCGCCCGTTTATTATAGCTGAACATAGAACAGCCTCAGATGGGCGGAGAGGCACCACGGCTAAGCCTACGGCTTATGTGCCAATCCATAGCCATGAAACTGTCACCACCTATCTATAAACATTTTTTGTGGAAATACATTATTATTATTATTATTATTTATTATATTATTGGAGGTCAGTGACCTCGGTGACCTCAGAAAAGGTCATTCGAGGTCACAATATCAGCGGACGCCACAACTGTCAACTGGAAACACTTTTGCATATGCTCCTGAACAACAAACACTCAGAAACTGCACATGTAACAAGGATTGACACTACAGGACGCCAGTTACGCCTAACATGACCTTGATAAACAGGTCATAGGTCACGGGTCATGAAAGTTGAAAGTTCTAAATTTTCCGAGTATATGTAAAATTGTTGAAAGACAGAGTACTGAAAGTTTCACCGCGATCACTTGATAACCACGTGAGTATTTTCGGAGAAAAATAACGAGGGGCGTTGCATCTCCCCTCCCCTCTTCGGGCGAGGGTTAAGGGAACGCATACACTATCCGCTGTTTCACAGGAACCGAGATAGACTGGAAATGCTTGCAATATTTTATTAAACCTCACCATTGTCAAGTGTGTTATGGTCGATGAGGTCCAAAGTCAGCTTCTTCCTAAAACAGTTTCTCCTTCCATCCGTTTCTGGAAAACTAGGAAATTGGCAGGATTTGAATAAAATGCTGCGTGTTTGGAATAATTTCAGCATGCAAAAGATCGATGGTAAGCAAACTAAGAGCAAAACAAGACGGAAAATATGACAAAAATGTAGATGTTGCAATATGGGCTAAGCTTCGTAAAATTCGAGGTTTTGTTTTCATGCTTAGATACACATTTACACTACAGTGTAGTGTAAATGTTTTGGCTAGCAGCAGTCCTTTCTGTGCACTATTCGAATAAACCCTCCATTTCTCTGGGTCAATTTTTGTTTTCGTCTACCGGAGGCTAGCTTTGAAAGTTATTTGAAAAAGCCTTGTTTAAGCGCACCCGTTTGATTCAATGTCAGCATTGTCCATCGGTGGAGTCTGTGGGTGCTGCACGCAGTGCAATTTAATGAAACTATTTATGCCCTCTCCCCTGATACCGAGGGCGAGGGCTATAGTAATTGCATTGGATTCCACTGCGTGCAACACCGACAGACAGAGACAGAGACAGACGTGGTGTCGATGAAGTGGACAGAACATTTGCACTACACTGTCCGGCTTCAGAATACCATGTCCTGCATTAAGACTTCTCCGAAATCAATGTTTATCTTTCTTCTTTATGTTTCCGCCGACGTTGCATCAGCCTCAAACCACGATGAACCGACTGACCTCAAGAGCACACATGCCATTCCCTGCCCTTGCATCGGATAAAAACCAGCACAAATCAGGAATGCTTATAGGTATGCAGTACTACGTTTGTGCATATTATCAGTGTATCGTGCCGACTCTTGCATTGCCGTTGTATCTGAGCCTGAGACAGGAGGTGTGTGTCCCGGGTCGGCCCGGCGGGTCAGGAATAGTCGCCGGCCATCTCGCGTCTTCTGCTATCTGTAAACAAGCGGCGCGTTGTCTCCCCAGAACCGCCACTGGGCGGGTAGCAACACCACAGCACGCGCACCATACCCCCCCCCCCCCCCCCGGCGGTCACATCGGTCCTGCACCGGTCCTGAACAGTCGCCTGCCCACACCCCCACCCCTCCCTCCCCTGGAGGAGTAATTAGCTGCTGAGACTGTCGGTCGGCCAGCGGTACAGCACTCCGCTGCGTGACGATACTGCGTGACGATACTGCGTGACGATACTGCGTGACGATACTGCGTGACGACTGACGATACTGCGTGACTGCGTGACGATACTGTGTGACGATACTGCGTGACGATACTGCGTGACGACTGACGATACTGCGTGACTGCGTGACGATACTGCGTGACGATACTGCGTGACTGCGTGACGACACTGCGCTGGAGCGTGACGACAGCGCTCTCTGGCTGACCACAAATGGCTGCTAGCTGGCTGACCACAAATGGCCGCTCACTGGCTGACCACAAATGGCCGCTCACTGGCTGACCACAAATGGCCGCCAGCTGGCTGCTCCGGTATACGGTGCTTTACTGGTGGTCCACGTCTGACGTCACGGGCCGCAACAGCCGACGACGGTCTTACTGTTGACTTGGGCGGCTTGTTTTTTCTCAGCACAGTGGTGAAGTGACGCATGTGCCATTTCTTTTGGCGCTTTTCACTACAATCTTGATGCGTGAAATATTATTTAAGAACTGTGGGTCAATATATTTTATTAAATGGAAATCGAGCCTGCGCCTGCAAAATCCAAAATAGGAGGAAACGGTAAAAAAGTTAGAGCCCGGCTGCGGGGAGTTGTTTTCGATTATTGTGGTATAGTTAAGACAACGAAAGCAGCCGTGGCATTGTTATGCACTTGGCCTGCAAAATCATGACTGCAAAACAGAGTGAGAAACAGCGAGGACCCAACGCCGGCCAGCAACGTGGAGACGTGCGATATGTGGCTCTCTGAATACGATTCATTGCAATTTAAGGATCTGTCTTGAAGCCGACGGCAGGTTGACAGTGGAAACAGCAGTATACGAGAAAAAGTCATCTTTGTTTTTCAACGACATATGTTATAATGTTCGTTATCTTTGAAATACAATATTCTTTGAAAACATCTGCAGTTGTATTGATCATGAGGAGAAGGTGCGTCGGCGAACAAACTCCTGCCTGTCGCGACCAGCCAGTGGGAGGCTGGAAAGCAAAGAACTGAGCCGTACTTCTTAGAGTCAAGGCGTAATTGCATGTTAGATATTTCCGTCAAACATTTATGTTGAGACGTATAAGCCGAATAGCTTTACTTGATTTGCTGTTCATCCTATTTCTACTATCAACATGTCAGGGGGTGCGCACAAGTTGTAGCAGTGTACACCCTTATTTGATCTCAGAGCTTTCTGGTAATAGAGGAAAAAATAATAATAAAATGCACCCACCATGGACTGTCATCGTTAACACGTAGCACAGAAATGGGCATGAACAAAACCAAGCCGTCAGTTATTTAAGAAATGCAGGCTATTCTTAATAATGTTTTTATATGCCCTGGTTTATGCGGCGGAACAGATATATTACTCAAGTCAACACCAGTTCGAAACTTGAGCTTTCGTTAAAAACGAACATATCAAATTCGGAAGATGCAACCATCCGTCATATATCGAGATAAGCTATTAAACTTCGCATTTTGGGGTGACTCGATAGAGTCAGGTCCTGCCTCACTGAGGCTGCCTAACTATTGACCGCTTACCAACCGTGCTTTAGTGTATACTGGAACTTGGGGGGTACTGAGTAACAGAGAAGGCTTTGGACCATCCCGTCTTCACTCATCGAACGTCCACACAACAGGCCAGCCAGCTTTCGCTTCACAGGAAAGAATCGACACGATTTAGTGCAATTGGGTCTTACAGTTAAAAACAGAACATTCGAACGAAAACATTTGAATTCAGCAGTGTGTTGGGGTATTTGGATTTATTCGGATGAAAACAGCGAAGTGATCGAAAGAAAGACCATACGGATTTACAACTCACTGTTTATATATATGTCGCAGATAATGATATTGTAATGATATACCCTATATATATACATATAATATTAGTATATTATATATAGTATATATATATTATATATTAAATATATATAAATATATATATATATATATATATATAATATAAAATTAAAAAACTCGGCCTTTTTCGGGAACAGTTTCGTGACTTTTGTATTTGCCACTTCGTCGTGTGAATTGCACATATTGCACATATAAATTAAATATATATATATATATATATATATATTATAATATAAATTTATATATATATATATATATATATATATATATATATATACATATATATATATATATATTTATACATATATAAATAAATAAATATAAATATATATTATATATATTATTTGTATTAAAGTTCTTCAATGGGGCATAGCTTTCATTAGTCAAGAGCTTAGCACAAAGCACAGTGTGTACAGCGCCGATAATTTGCCGTCTTTATTCTTGTATTGTGACCATTGATATCCATATTGCACCTATTATTTGACGAACCTTTAGTAGATGCAATATGGATATTCACGGGTAAATAATCATTTAACATTCATACACCCAATCCAGGTCACATGTTCATATGGTCCGCGAGCGCCCCACTCCAACGCTCTGTACGTCGCTAATAAGCACGCTGCACTCACACAGCATGACCTTGCACTGTGACCTTGTGCCGTTGAGACCTTGCCGTTGTCCACTATACCAGGCAGCAACGGCTTCGTCCTATCATTTCCTTTCCCGTAACGCGTTTCTGGGCCACGGCTAAGGCGCCACGCTATGCCAAACTGGCCCTGAGACATGAGCCATGTGCTGTTTGGTTATAATTTTAAGTGTCCCGTAGATCTGAGTATGGCTCGGTGATCTTACACTGACCTCTGCGGTGAACCTTACACTGACTCTGTTTTCGACACAAACATGGGGCGTATAGCAGGCCAACAGGCCCAACAGGCACGGCCGCTGAGAACGCAAGCTCCTGCTGCTTGCCAGGCACCGTGTCCCCGATGAACAAAAAATGTATATTTCATTTGAAAGCTGCAGCACTTTCATCACAATGACCATGTTGCTGGCCTCTTCCAGTATCATATCACATGTGCTCTGGCCAAGTTCTTTTGAGTTCAGTTAGCTGGCATAGCTAGTCAGGAATAAAAAAAACAGTACTGTTGTGAATGGGTTAGATTTAAGAACCAAACCTTCTACCGTGTTCAATAGTAACGTGCCTGATCAGGATGGACACAAGGTATGGAGTCGATTGGTGAGAATGAATGTATGGGGACAATCAGGAGAGAGGTGTCAATCCGCTTTAATCCAAATTTTGCGTAACCAGAAAACAATGTGTGACCGATTTGGTAATCGGTCGGTCAGGCTTATAAATTGTTGAACACTTTTCGGTCAGCCAAATATTTAACTATTCACTTCGGTCACACTTTCACACATTATAACAAGCAAATTTTCTCCAAATTCAATCAAGTGATGCAAAAACGATAGAATTATGGAATACATCAATATTATATCAAGATATTACCCACAAAGGAAGTGGGGTCCTTAACAAATAATTATGGTTTACCATCAAAAGTAGCAATAGCAAGTAGCAACCATTAACCAAGCACAATAATGCAACGCACAATGCACAATGCACATTCATAATGTGACTTTCATTAAATAAATTATCCTTACTTCGCAAGTCACAAATCACTTCAAATATTTCGAATGATGCATAGCAAATCAATATGAAATAGCCTTACTGTATTTTTTGTTGTTGAAAATGCAAGGTCAATTATTCAAAATGACGAAGGCTTATTCCACAAATACCTTAAATGGATAGTGCCACCTGCGGAGGCTTTCTAAAAAGCAGCTTAAATGAATAGTGGAAATTACAATCATGTATGCTCTTGCTCAAACTTGCCCTAAAGCAATGCATTGACAAAACATGTTTTGTTTAACTTTTACTTCAAAGGGTTGGTCCCAGTTTTGCTCAGCACTAAGCTCAAGATTGCTGCTCTCAATTCTCATCCTGTTTGGCTGTCAAACTGGCGCAACTGATACGTGTCGAAGAAGCGCGCCCAAAAGCCGAAGGGTACGAATTCGCCGAGACTTGGCCTTGAAAAGTACATTTGTGTTACAAGGTAACGTCACTCAACTTCTACGGCCAAAGTCCATCCATATACATCTTTGCTGTTTTGTTCTGAAAGGAAGCTAAGGTTGTTGACAATATAATTAATTGAATGTGCATTGCGCATTCTAATTTAAAGTTCACTGACAGAATGTTTATGTTAAGTTTGCAATATAAGAATATTCCGCAAAGAAGTAATTCAACATTGTAAGGTGACTCCAACTTTACGAATGGTTGCTATTCATTGAAGGTGCAAATGTATTTTTTTATCTAATGGGGTTAGGTTTGGGAACCAGACTTTGCAGGTGAAATCGGATACGCTTAATCTACCGATACACACCCAACAATCTTTATTGGCCCGCGAGGTGGCACTATTCCTTTAACCCGCTCCCCGCTGGGCCTCGGGACTTTCGACACCCAGCTGGGGGGGGGGGGGACTTCTAACTTGTCTCCTATGAGACGTAGACCAAATCCAAAGCACTGCTTTAAACGTCGTCAAAAAATATTTTGAAACTATTTCGGATTTTGTTCTCACTCAGGTCAAAATTAAGGTCACCAGAGGTTATCAAATGTCAAGTTTTCCACATTTAGGACTTTGCTACAGAAGTTCCCATATATCTTGGAAACTATGCAAACTAGAAACAAACGGAAAAACAAATCGCCTGCCATTTAAATTTACAGTTGACAATTTGTCCTCAAATTTGACCTCAGGTTAATAGTATAGGCTTTAGAAGTCATACAAGTATTTTGTGATGTTTCTGTGCATATCACCTTTATTCTGATAAAGATAACGCAATAATATTTATGTCATTGTGTTTGCCTTGCCAAGGCGCTTTGAAATATATTCATGTCAACCATGTTAGGTCAACTTAAAAAAATACCTCAGGTCAAGGTCAAGTGGTGACCCAAGTAGGTCATGTTCCATATAAGGAGACGTGTCTCGACGAGATAAACGAATTAGTGGAAGTTTCACTTCTCTATCTTCATTGTGGCGAGAGTTATTGACGAAAAAGTGTTAGTGACCTCGGATGACCTCAGCCGTCATCGCTTTAAGCGCTGTATGGGTCACTGAACAAAACTCACACTTGGATCATCAATAATACCCTATGATAACATTATCCAGAAGGAATCGGACATATATCCTCGAAATAGGAAGCATTTAAATATTTCTCCGTTGACTTATAATGAGGAGGTCACGAAATTGACCCGACCTAAGCTCACCAAAATCGAAATCCCGAGAACATCACTCTGTATTATGTTATGTTTGTTATATACTGATCATTTCATGCATATTCTGTAAAATGAAATGCAGTCGGCACTGATTATAATATGTAAGTCTTGTTATACTGTCTTTTTGGAAACTGTACATGTGTATTTTAGGAATTTAAACAAAGCTATTTTGCCATCGTGTTATCTATATAAAAAGTATACAATTTGTAAGTCGGTCAAATTTTGAACAATTTTGGCTTCAAACCAAATCGATCGGTATTCGGTCAACCAAAATGCCTCCCACTCGGTATGGGTTTGGAATCAGTCAGGAAATGTTTGGAAAATTACATCGTTATTTTTTACATTTTTTGCTATTTGAAATTTGTATTGGAAATCGATTCACAAATTACTTACAAAGATAATTACTTATAACTATATCCACAACAGACTGTTTGCCCTAATTCATTGAGCTTGTACTGCATGTGCTCCTATTGCGCAGAATATTGCTAGTACCGGCATGGGCCACCCTTTAAATGTTTTGCCTTTTCAAGACGAGTGTCGGTATCATTTTCCATTTGAAATCCAATTAAAACTGATCGAGAATGTAAGACCGAAAGGAGGAGGCTCGCGATTCCGTTTGCATGTTTTGAGCCATAGCTGTTCCGTAATACACAGAAGCCTTGCGGTACAGCCTACCAGTCAGTGTGTAATCCATTTCTTGCATGATGCTGGGCGGAACAAAAACGGCTTCTTTGAAATTGATTAGCGCTGGCAAGCGAACAGGACAGTAAGCCCAATGGAACCACAGGGCTCTGGTCCTCACAAGGGAAGTTGGTTTTTCTTATAACAGATATAGTTTCCACTTCCAGCAGCCGAAGAGCCTGGTGTGGTCATGCTCTAGCGTATTTCGAAGCGGTAGGAGGGAGTTGCTTCGTAACTCACCGCAATCAGTGCATTCCTCCTGATGTCTAGCATATGACATTGAATGGCTAATTGTTTTTGTACTTGAAGTATATATTGGCGTATAACATGAGTTATCTATCAAAACTCAAAATATTTATATGCAATTCTGATCTTATGGTAAATCAATAGCAATACACTTTCTCAAAAACGATATTTGTTTGTGTTAGTTTCACATCTAACACCAGACTTATATCTGTTCAGGCTTCGTTTTTATAAAAGATGAGATAACATATTTTGCTACTTAGTTATGTATTATTGTACATCATGGGAACATCCACAGAATACTGTGGCTATTAACCCGCGCACTACTGGAGTGAGTTTTTAAACAACACCTACCCCTGCAGTTTTATCGAGATTGCGAGAAAAAAACAGCGCCGCGTAGCGCTGCTAAATTTGGTCTTGTGTATCATTGATCCTTTCCACACATTATGCAAAAATTTAGGTTTCGTTACGGATCAGGTAAGGTCACCAGATCAGGTCAGGTGACCTCACCTAAAAAATTTTTGCGGTCGTGCCATGACCTTAGTTTCTGAGGGATCGGTATCAAACTTTTAGGTTGTATGGAGTCTTTAGTATCTGAAAAAAGTTTATCTTAAAATTTCGATATCGGTGACCTTAGGTCGGGTCGATTTCGTGACCTCCCTATTATAAGTCAATGGAGAAATATTCAAATGCTTCCTATTTGAAGGATATCAGTCCAATTCCTTATGTATAATGCTATCAAATGATATTCTTGATGCCTTAAGTGCAGGTTTTGTTCAGTGACCAATGCGGAGTTATCTGAGGTATTCCGATGGTCACCAAAACACCCGTCAAAAAACTCTAACATTATGAAGATAGATAAAGTTGAACTTTCACCAATGCGTGTTTTTATTGTCTAGACACGTCTTCTATTATGGCAGCATGACCTACTTGGTCACCACTTGAACCTTGAACCTAAGTCATTAATTTTTTATTTTTAGTTGACCTAAGTCACCTAACCACGGTCAGTATTAATATATTTTAAAGCGCTCGACAGACAAACATGTTGGCGGAAACAGTATTTAATGTTATCTTTCATTGGAAAAAGGTATTTGCGAAACAGTATTTTTGGCCAAAAACATGAATATTGTTGTATGAACCTCTAGAGCCCAAACTATTGAAACCGGAAGCTCAAATTTGCGGATATCTGTCGATTTACAATTTAATGAGCTTTCGGTTTTGAATTTATCCGTTTGCTCCTAGCTAGCATAGTTCCCGTTATATATGGGATTTCTGGAGCAAAGTCCTAAAACTTGAAAGTTTGACCTTTGATGACCTCTGGTGACATCAATTTTCCCCTGAGAGAAAAATTCAATCATAATTAATATATTTTTTGCCGACGTTTCGAGCAGTGTTTTTGGTTTTGGTCTACGTCCCAAGTCCCGAACTAGAAGGAGGTAGGGTTAAAACATCCCCCTCCCCATTATGACGTGGAAAATCCCGAGTTCCAGTGAAGTGCGGGTCAAGCTCCCGTGTCAGTGTATGGGACAAATAGTAGAAAACACGGGCATACATGAACACACACACACAAAACACATACGAAACACAAGTTCTCCGTTCGGTGCAATGCAGGTGCACTTCATCGCTGCATGAGGTGGCGTTTTATCGACGAATTAAAATGTCTGGTCGTCATGCCATTGAGTTAGATGGGCAGTCTGTTGTACTACATGGCTTGGCACGGTATTACAATGTTATATTCCCTGCTTCTGTGCGAATGCTGGGTAAGCTCATGTTGCTGTTCTGCCTAGTTGTGCGTTCTCACATTTCCTCGTTGCGATTAAATATCCTAGCAATGGCGGCAGGCTCCTCAGTACAAATAATCTTGTACAGAAGCACCAGCGTATCATGAGATGACCGTGGCCGACAGCCACCCCAGTGCATCTCGCACATCCTCCACATGGTCATATTTGCGACGGCCAGAAATTACTCGAGCAGCAAAGTTAATGATCTTTTGAATGCAACCAAGATTCTTCTTTGCGCAGTTTACGTAAACTGGCAAACAGTAGTGGATGTGCGAGAACACCAGGGCGTTCACAATTGTTATGATGGTGTCGGCTTACGGCTAGTAGTTGGTGACGCGCATGGCTCAGTCCAAACTCCAATCTGTGTACCAAAACACTCTCTGGTGAGGGTCGTCACATGGTCGTCAGTGAGGCATGGATCAAAGATCACGCCTGGGTTCTTCACCTTTTGACATGGTTTCAAAACTGCATCTCTGAATTTAACGCTGATGTCAGGCAGACCACACAGGTTCTGGCTACTACCAAATGCCATACCATAAGCTGCGTCTTTCCGGCATTGACCATTGACCATTGGGTGCAAACCAGTCACTCAGAGCATCCTGAGTGACCTCAAGTTAAGCAACTGTTGAGTCCGGAGCTGACTTTTGGCCGCTGACCAGCTCCTGCGTATCATCATCATATTGTACGATATATGCGTCGGGAGCGTGGAGGTTTAGATCGTTCGCGAAAACGGTGAATAGCAGCGGCCCAAGGGCTGAACCCTGGAACACTCCCGACAACAATAACTAATCGCTAACGACATTGTGTGAGAGCTAAACTCAAAACACAGAAGATTTACTATTTTAATTTATATATGCAATCACCGGGATGGTTACATAGTTTACGTGGGTAGACCTAAAGAGTGGTGCTGATTCTTATGTTTCATTTCTTACTCTTGAGGATAACACACCCGCCTATCACTTGTCTTTTGACCATTAGAGACTCTTGGCCCTTTTGCGGTGCCTTGCATGGCATCCCCAGCTCACACCACGGCATTACTGCCGGAGCGCGAACCAATCCCCGAGCCTCCGCGCAAGCGAGAGCGCCCGCGGAGTTAACATTGGTAGTCATAATACTATACTAGTAAATTTAGCAGTGGTTGTTCACAAAAACGCGCAGCCGCCCCTGACTTCTGCTCCACGAAGACGTACTGGGGGTACACGTTCCCCCGAGGTCACGTGTGCTCTCGATGCGTTCGCATGGTTTACGATGTGACGTGGAACTGCACGTAATGTTATCACACATCATCATTCTGTTGACGTTGTCGTGTGGCGTTGGTCCAAAAGGGGCTGCTGGAGTTTATCCGCTTTATGGTTCCGATTTAGTAAGTGGACCAAATTCTTTGCGAGCCAACATCCCAAAAGTGTGTGTGTGTGTGTCGTTAGGTGTTTTTGTGTGTGGTTTGTGTGTGTGATTGTGTGTGTGTGTGTGTGTGATGTTGGTGTGTGGTGTTGATTGAATTTTGCGCGTTCACTGCGAACCGCGCCGCGCCCCCCGCCCCCCGTTGTCCTGATAGTGTTGTAGTATAGTGACCTGCTGAGATAGGTAGTGCAGTCGTGAAATGCTCGTTGTGTGTCAGAGTTGTGTTCGGTGATTCGATCGTTCCCTTTTGTTTGTTTAGGTACGTATGACCTGGTCGCTGGTGAATGTGTGGTGTGTGTGGAGTTTATGTTAATGAATTCATGTTTGCAGATTTCAATCTGTAGCGAGTGTTGTAATCCGAACTCCCACCGAAGGACAGATGTCATCAGTATCTTTTGGCGTTTTTCGGAGACGACTGTAATATCGTCGCAGCTTCCACTCGGGACCAGACGCAGCTCGGATTTAAGGGCTCCTCAATTCTTCTCCGTCGGTCGAGAGTAGCCCCGTTCAACCCTCTGGGCTGTACCGCTCGTTCAATGTCCCATGACGTTTCGTTCTAAGATTCTAGGAACCTCATGACCCGCCCGAAATCAGCCGTTGTGACCCGGCATTTCAATGGAATGGGCTTGTTATCTGGCCGCAGTCACTTCACTATAAACAAGCCGTACGTTAAACGGAGCGGGGCCGCACGCTATGATAGTATACCAAGTATGATGAGGTAGTTGCCGGTTTCAATGGTGAGTGCGCGAAGCTTTTCGGACCCCAGCCGGGTCCCGGCTCTGATGTAATCTAATCCACGAACAACACGGTCTTGATAAAGCTATTGCCTGACGGCAGCCTGAGTGCACCAGTCAGCAGGCTTAAAGCAGCAACTGAGAGCACCGCGAGCTGAGGCACTATTGTGGTAGGTCTCGCATTCCCCAAAGCCGGCCCGGGCCCAACCGAAGGTCAGCAGGGAATGCTGACGCCAAGGTTGAAACAGAGCCCTGACCTAACAGCAGCTTGGAGCTATAACCGCCCGAAGGATCTAAAAAAGGAACATCCGCGTAGTGGCAGAGCTAGTGCCAAGCACTGGGCAGTGGTCTTAGCACCCCATGTCTGAGCAGGGGTTGTGGGCAGTTCAGAGCGCCTTGAGCTGACAGACTACCCAGAGAGATTGCGACGCATGAAGTCAGCGGTGCGAGCGGGCCTTTCGTTAGCAGCTGGTAGCCACGTCTTCAGCTAGCTGCAGGGCCCAGCTGGGACCTGTGCACCAGTCAGCAGGTGCAGCAGGCTGCTAGCAGCTGGAGATTGCACGACAGTCAAGCAGATGCAGCAGCCAGCTGAGCAGCTACGAGTGCCCCCCAGTCCAAAAGCAGCTGTGCAGCAGGCCTCCCTGGTACACCACCGATCTGAGACAGAAGGTGGGGCCACCGGGGAACTGTCGAGGTCAGGGACAACCTGGCGGCGAGGGCACAATCTGGACAGGGGCTAGTGTTCTTAGTGCACAAACCCGTCCAAGCTTCCGCTCAGGGACTAGGGTGGCAGACATTACGAGCCAGGTCTTGGACGCGTGGGTGGGTGGCACCATGCCAAGCCAGGTCTAGCAGTGTGCAGCGGCAGGCTGGGGCAAGCTGGCATCTCGCAGTCAGAGCAATCTTACGTTTGCATGAGCAGGCCAGCTGGGTCAACCAACGCCTGGACCTGTCGGTGGCAACCACCCGTTGTGTTCATTCGATGTTACCCGCGATACACACCACCGACCAACGTGCAGCAGTGCAGCAGGGCCCGCTGGCCCAAGACACGCGCGCAACCAGCTGCCCAACCCCAGTTCAGCAGTGAATATTTGCATGCAGGCCATCTAGCAGCTGGTGCACCAGTCAGGCAGAGGTCAGCAGTATCCCGCGAGTTGTGCCAAAGCGGGCAGGCTGTGGAATAGTCTAGATTCGTACCAGTCGCCAACTGCAGGTGCAGCAGGCCAGCTTGGCAGCTGGATGAGATAGGTGACTCTTGACCGTGGCCTCAAGTCAATAGGCGTATGGTGTGCTAGGTGCAGGTCCAATGCTTTGCTTACAGACCATATTGGGTGCACATTCTCAGTCAGCAGGTAGCAGCCATGGGGCCAGCTGGACATTGTAGAGGAAGATGATAGTAAGGTAAAGTGTGTGTGAGGGAGCAGCAACTCCAAATAGTACATCCACACATGTGTCGATTGTGGCCATCTGCAAAATAAGACATTGCCATATGAACGATGAGCCAGTCGGCTATCAAGTGCGCAAAGTTTGCAATTCAGTGTCTAGGATCGAAACACTAACTTTTCGTTGTCCTCTAAGACAGGTATCCAGCGTAAAGGGAAGAAAAACAAGCGTTAAGGTGAATGATATTTGACACCAGAACAGAAAGCCAAAAGACAGTTACCACAAGCACGTTTCTGCATGTTAATCAGAGGCTCAAAGGGTGAGACATATGGTATACATACATGTTGTACAAAGGTGTGCGCATTGACCGGCCGTTTAGTTTGCAACAAACCAATGCAGCAGGTTGCATGGTCAGGTACCATATATGCTGTACAGGAAGCTGAGTATAGGCATTGTAAAGGACAGATTGTAGACTTAATTTGGGCAACCGATCGCTGTCTAAGGCCAAGGTGCCGGAGTTCAGGCCAGCTGGCAGTCTGGATAATATGTGCACCCAAATTCAGGTAAAAAAAAAGGAAATAAAGACTAGACGTGAAGCCAGAGCTGGCCAATCGGTGGAACCCTTCGTAAAGCAAAGGAATTCCCAAGTTGCATGGTTGAAGCGTTTCACATACAATTTCCTGTATGCCCGAGTCAGCATTGCAGAGGCCGTCTGGCAGCTGGTAGTATGCATGGCTTCAACATGACAGATAATCTCATTGACAAAGTGGTTAAGAGCAGAAGGAACAGTTGCTTAAGCTGTTGGTTGCCAGTTTCTGAGACCACCTTTTAGCTACCAGGTCGTTAACTTTGCGGAGGCAATCGACAGCTGGCAGGCCTTCAGCTGTGTCTCAGTCTTGTTGGCCCCTGTCAGCAGGTGCAGTGCAGGGCTCTGCTAGAAAGCTGATGTCTCCCGGGTAAAAATCCCCTATGTTCTAGCTCACCATAAAGTGCAGCAGGTCCAAGATGTTCTTTAAATGCAACATATAGCAGTCTGGGAAATTATTTGTATTTGACTAGCAAGTTACCAGTTTACGTCAGCTAATAGGAGTTGCCACAGAGACCTCGCAATGCGTATGGCAGCTGGCATTCCCCATGGTGATTTGGAAAATTTCATATTATCATTTGCATAACAAGTGCCCTTGGACCCGTAAGTATTTTTCCAACAGACTATTGAGGATTGCTAGCTCAAGTCACATATCTTCTGCTATAAGTACAGCTTTGTGCCCAAGGCTCATGAAAGACACACGTGTAGTGGCCAAGCAGCCTGCTTACATGATGCATACTCTTGCGATTTGGGTTAATGCATCCCCATAGACTCAGTTCACACAACCTAATACTCAGCTGGACAGCTGGTCGCCAGTTCTTCCTTGCAAACACTCTCAAATTTATTTAGACCAAAACCCTAAGATCAGGGCCTTGATAGCCACACATCTAAGCTGGCTCAGTGGGGCTGAAATGATTATGAAGAAAGTTCAGCCCAATCTGTCTCCAGTCGTCAGAAGGGCCTTAAAGATACTTTTGACAGCTATAGGCCAGCTAGCAGATTGGGTTACACCAGTCGTACTTTGCAAGAGGGCATGCATTAGCAGGCCAGGCCCTCCAGGCTGCTTCAGGATGTGCAACCTACGCCACCAAGAGTATTCAGCAATGGGTCCCGAGCCTAGCCGGCCCCCCAAACTGCCTATAAGGTCCCATGACATCCAGGTTATGCACAGGAGCCATGATTGCGGATCTTCCCCTTCCGTCAGCCCTAAGGTGCAGGGCAAGGGCCTACGCTAGCCCCGCTGGTGCCCCAGTCAGCAAGGGCAGAGGCCCTTGCTAGCAGTGGCCATGCACCAGCTCAAGTCAGAGGTGACGGATTCTCGCCACTCTAGCCCTCCAGGCCGAAGTGGGACCAGAGGCTGGCAACCACGCGCAGTCAGCTGTGCAGGTCAGGCCAGGTTGATTCGTGACTGCGAATAAATTCATCCCCCGCCTCCATATCATAGACGGCGCCCTGCCGCTATCCATCAGGCCATGTTTACCAAAGCTGCAGCACTGCGAAGACGAGCGCTTGGGATCACATTTGCACTACCTGAGTAAATTTACAAGACAAATGAAAAAGAATATTGTGATAGGTTATTTAATTGATAATATGAATTTGAATGTACAAGTCTTTTTATCCTTACTTTACAATCCAACTCTTACCCACCTGCGTCTCAATTGCCACAAGAATGTAACGCACCAACATCATGTGGTGTGTGATACATACTTACCAACCCTAAGTTTAAGGTATAATACAGTATACATTTTGTATCGCCACGGCTGTCAGAAGAATTGCTCTGACCAATGCAAAGCTCCAACCATTGACTTATTATACCAACTTCTGAGCGCAATGGACGGGCATCACGAATTTGTGATTTTCGAAGTGCCTCGGCCGTCAAGAGCTCGAAGTCGTCCCACTCGTAATCATGGCGGTAACTTTGTATTGGTTGGATGTGGGACAAGTTCCACACTCCAACTGAAAGCTGCCGCCCTGTACGAAACAGAATTGAAATCCACCATTCGAAATCTCTTACTTGCAAGGCAACCACATAAATTCTCCGACGCCCAACTTGGTACAAAGATCCAAGGACCTTGTTGTGCGGAACACCCGTTGGTACATTTTCCTGGACTTTCCCAGCTTATTCTTACAGAATAAATTTTTACTACTCATAAACACTATATTAAAGAGAAGACGAGTGCGAACAATATTCGGAAAAGCCGAAAAATAAATCTAACAATACAATACAATTCAATTATTATTGACAATCCACAACCCAAACTTGAAAACGTGTCTGCCCATTGGCAGTAATATACACTCAAGTATTTTGCTTTCTCAGCCAAAAAACACTATGTGGCGTTGACGGGGGGTGGCGCTAGGGGGGCTAGGATGCGGCAGTCACCCCGAGCAGAATTTGAATTCGGCGCACATGTTCTTTCTCTCCCCTTACGCTGTACTTCTAATCCGTAGCCTTTCGCTTCAGAGCGAGAGAGAAAGTGACAGCATTCCGGAGGATCCCTCCCGCTCAAGCCACCCAAGCCACCCCCTCCCACACCGAGTGCTCTTGGCGGCCTACGACTTTCAGGTATTTATGTTTTTGAGATGACTTCGGGCAGTTCCCCACGGCACGCAGCTTCTGACTCCATTAGCTCTATGAATGCAACATAAAACACGTTAAATAAATTATGAAACGAAAATATGTAGTTAAGGAAACTGATGAAAACGACGGTGTATTTACTTACACAAGCTGTCAAATTCTTTTGAAATATGACAGCAAGGTGCGCGCATTAACAAAATGAGAAGAAAAGCAATTAAGACGCGAGAAATACGAAAGGGCATTTACACCCTAAAACACTACTGGAAACTGCGATTAAGAATTGGATATGGGATGTGATTCGGCATATTATTAAAAGTAAAACTTCGAAAGGTTTTATTTTAACCATGTTTTTTACAGAAGTCGTATCGAGTATGCATTCTTATGTTGGGATTCTATTTGCATTTATATATTTTTACAATTAAAAACTAAGGGCTTGCAAACAAAACAAAAAGTCACCCAAAAAGTTGCCCCGGCCACGGCTTGGGCTACCCGGGTGGATTATCCACCCATCCTTCTGGGACTGATCTTGTAAGCCCTGCATCGCAAAACATTGATTTCTTAGCCGTATAGCATATCATTGATTATTGTGAACACTTTTGGCATATCAACATTACATTGACACTAACGGGTACTACGAAGTGACACTGAAAGCATACAAACTAACGATTAAAGGAAATAGTTCACCTTGGATTTTTTTTCTTCAAACATTACTTGACTATATTTTTAATTCCAACTTCTTTTCATAATGTCAAAAATAGACATACATCGCGCCGATTCAGGACAGAAGGGCGTACATTATACATTTTATCAAAACTATATGCGTATTCTCCGCAACGTCAAACGTCGCTCAGCCAATCAGATATTCGAAAGTAGTCGCGTAAGATTACTGTATAGCCTCTGCCCAGGTGTAGAAGGTCCACATTCTTGACATTATTTATTTATGACCCACATTCCTCCGACAAAAATCAAATATATTCGGCTGAAGAGCCTTTTCAGCCCAGAAAACTTGCAGTTAGGGTTTTTTCAACCGGGCTACAAAACTGCTATCTCAGTTCAAAACCCATGTTGAAGGTGAACTATTTCCTTTAAACAAACAAAATATATGCCCCCTTCATCGTGCCGACGTAACCGCCTTTGCAGTACCGCCTACATTACCACAGCTACCGCCCGCACCAGCACTGCGCGGGTCGGGAGTCACGGAGTGGGACAACCCATTGGCTTTGTGCAAGGCGGTGAGCCGCTGGAAAGAAAACAAACATTTCGCCGAACGACGACGGTGGTTTGTTATTTCAGTGGCGGCATATTTACCATTCGTTAGTGTGCTGGAGGCTTCCAGCCAGAAAACGAGCCGGCCGGCTGGCACTGCACGTGTCCTGTTGCCATGGGCGCACCCGCGGCCCGGCGGATGTCGCACCGATAGCGCTGACATCAATGCACACTGGCGTGACGTCCGTGGCCAGCGATCAACGAGGTCAAATAATCCCAGAACAGCCCACACAGTCATGTAAGGGAATCAGCTTAGAATGTAGTGCTCTTGTACGCCGTTCTTACGTATACTTTCAATTATTATATTGAAGGTTATTAGGTAGTTATAGAATGAAACATGAAAATTAGTTTACCCTCGCCCGGGTAGGGGGGTGGATTCCCCCTCGTTTTTCCCAAATAACTAACGCAATTTGTAACCGATCGCGACGAATGAATTTTTCAGTACCCTACTTTTGAACAATTTAACACATACTTGGAAAACTTCGAACTTCCAACTTTTGTGACCTAAGAACTCTTTCTCAAGGTCATGTCAGACGAAACTGGCGTCCCGTAGTGTCGATCCTTGTTACATGTGCAGTTTCTTAGTGTTTGACGTTCAGGAGCAAATGCAAAGGTGTTTCTAGGTGACAGGTGTGTCTTCTGCTGAGATTGTGCCCTTGACTGACCTTTTCTGAGGTCAACCGAGGTCACTGACCTCCGATGACCTCCGATAACTTGTTTGGATTCTGGCTGCTTTTAGGACAGCTTTTGCCGCTGATTTCAAATATTGGAGCCATTTGACATAATTATATATTTCACTGGGGTCATGCGCTTCCAAAGGTTAACCTAGGTCACTGACCTCAGATGATCTGATATTACCTTTGTGAAATTTGGCAGTTTTTAGGTCATTTTTGACGCTGATTTCCAATTTGACATGTATTATAAGCATACTAAGATGTTCCTTTACCATTTTGGCTCGATCAGCATTCAAATTTCATACATTCATGATTTGTGACATTTTTGTCTTTGACATGACCTCAGAGGTCATCTATTGACCAAGGACCTTAAAATCATATGTCAATGGTTTTATCTCGTCACAAAAAACACGATCGTTTTTAAATCGAAGTTCTAGCTTAATTAGGGGCGAAACGCCAAGGGGGAGGGGGTCGTACCCCTACATGGACAGTGACTGTCCTTCTTCAACCTGAACAACCAAGGTTCAAAGTTCAAAGGTTGTTAAGGTTCAACCTTTTCAACCAATAAATGTATGAACTGTCTATGAATGCCAAAATTGGGATACTGAAAAAGGCATATAAGACTTAACCCTCGCCCGGGTAGGGCGAATTCACTGCGTGTTCACTCAGTGGACACGCAGTGAAACACTATCCGGGCGAGGGTTGAGTCTTATATGCCTTTTTCAGTAGCCCAATTTTGGCATTCATTGACAGTTTATACATTGATTGGTTGTTCAGGTTGAACCTTAGTACTTCCGGGAGTACTTAGTACTTCCGGAGTACTTCCGGTAGCAATCACAATTTTGACATTGCCAAGGATGAATTTTTATACAGCGTGCAGCCGTGTTACC
Source organism: Semibalanus balanoides (assembly GCA_014673585.1). NCBI lineage: Eukaryota > Metazoa > Arthropoda > Thecostraca > Balanomorpha > Balanidae > Semibalanus > Semibalanus balanoides. The sequence continues at coordinate 128,413 of VOPJ01012688.1, forward strand.
AGGCCAGAATATGATGATCAAAGTAAAGCCGGCGGCAGGCGCGCTACACAGGCTACCCTCGGCCACTCCGCAGGGTTTTATACTATTTGGGTGGAACAAGGCGCCTGTGACAGTGAACAGTGTTATCCAAGTGTCCGTTTACTTTAACTTCATCTTTCTGTTGAGACACCAGAACTGCGAGTCACATTTTTTGTTTTAAATCATCTTGATAGATTCAAGTTGAAACTGTGAAACCATGTAGATCTCTATTAAAAAAAAATGAAGAAGGAATATTTCTGTTGGCGAAGGCTAAATCCATTTTACCAGCACAAGTGCAACAGTGGCATTTACAGACCTTAAAGGGATCATAAGACCCTTTTCAACACAAATGGAGTAAGCAATGTAATGTGGTACACCGTACACGATGCTAAATTATGTAGCCAATTTTAGTCATTAAGCTTTGAAAATGTCCTAAGTATATCTAAATCACGTTCAAACTTCGTTTGCGTTCCACACAAACAAGTGCTTGTAATTTCTCGGCGAGCTGCCACGGTCAGGAGCCGTAGAAGTAAAAGATGTCAACCCATGCTTTTTCTTCCGTATCTCCTGCAATGATTATGGGTCCCAAATAGCGGAAAAAGCAACGTTGGTTCATCATTAATCGATAGATCAATCGATCCATGCAATTAAGATAAGAAAATAAGATAGCAATAACGCTCAAGGGAAACTATCTTTAATATTTTGTTTTGTTTTCTCTTCCTTGAGTGAGTGGCGCGACTTTATATTTTTTATATCTGTGTGTTGTTAACGTAAGGTACGGTTGTCGCGTTGGATAGAGGGAGGGTCACTCGTGTAAAGGCTTAAAAAATATATTTAATGTCATTCTGCATTATTCGGGCATCCACGCATCATTTCAATAATGATTGATTCCAATCGCCCCGCGTCAAAGGTTGAAGGTGGAATATTCTAAGCACTCAAACTAACAATTAAAGGTATGCAGACATAACTCCTTTGGCACCGCCACGGGAAATAAGTTCAAGATGACAGATAACCATTTGTATTATAAGCGATATGTTTTGGCTCATGACCGGTATACATTGTCCCGCTTCCACCTTCGTCATGCCATCCACGTTCCATTTATTATTTAAAAACAGTGTTCTGAAAGATTTCGACGATTGCAGCGCACAAGATCGGTCATACAAACATTTTTGACATTTGGGTTCGTCAAATGCACTCTTTCGGCTTCCAAAAATACCTCTGCAGTGCAGTGCAGTGCAATATCTTGTGAAAATGCCCGAGACTCGAGAACCTGAGGTCAGTTCATGCTAATATTGCTTGCTACAGCTGAATTCAGGACCCAAGATCAAACCCTGTACCACCAGTGGACCCACCTGAATTTGAAGTTGCAGTAAAAAGTACTTATGTCTCGATGAGTTGGTGTGTAAGGATTTGGCTATTTAAGGAAACCGTGATGTAGTGAGAATGTCGTGGAATACTCCCGTCTCATTCATAGATAATACTATAGATGTTAGCTTTTGAGTTACGTGCCACATACACTTAGCTTGTTATGTGCTTCAGGTCCTCTGCTTCGACTTCTGCAAGTCAGGAACATTTGGTGTTGTGATACTTCGGGGGTATGGAACCAATGGAGATGATTACGAACCGCGCACGCAGTTGTATTGGTTTGTGATGTTACTCGGTGGTCGTGGGTATTGGATTGTAGACCAGGAATGGTACGTAGTGAGATGATGGCCAACCGGCGTCTGAGAATCATTTTGGAGTTGGCTTGATGTTCTGTATTGGATCTGTATCGTCTCTGGGGTATGACAGGAAGTAGGTTGAATAGGCAACGAGGGGATATATGTATTTCAATCATCAAAACCAATTATATATTCAGGAAAAATAGTGGATTAAGGAAGAGCAATCTAACTTGTAGCGAAAGAGCACTTAAACTCGTAGCGACAAAGGAACCCTCCAATCGTAGAGCGTGAGGCATTATAGGAAATAAAGGAGCGATAGGAGCGTTACATATAGTAGGTCACCGTGAGCAATGCAGAATCTGTGCGCAGCCCTCCCCGGTGTCACTCGCCGTTCCACTTCCACTCAAACACATTTTAACTATACGATGAACTGACCCGAGCCGGGCGACAGAACAAATAGGCGTCGGTGGCCCAGCCGGCCGGCCGGGCGGCGGGCAAGCGTTTTTCACACAAAACTGACCCGAGTCGGGCGACAGACCAAGGCTGTATTCTGACCCATCAATTCCCGCGGGGATTCCGGGGAATCGGTAGAAAAGTGCTTTCTTCCGATTCCCGTAGCAAAGAGTTAACAGGAATACCAATGTAGAGTACATTGCCAAACTGCCGTAGAGTAAAATGCCCGCTGGGGATTCCAGGGATTCCCGCCGGGAATGTGACGGTCAGAACACAGCCCAAATAGGCGTCGGCGGCCCCAGGACCCACCAAGTGTTTGACATTCCTAAGTGATGACGTCACCAAAGTCCCGGCCGGTGGCCTTCAACATAAGAGCCAACGGGAATTGCGTTTTTTATGATCTCCTGAAGACCCTACTGGGAAAATGTTGGCTTGAGCTACCTTTATGGATTCGTGGAGATGTACTGATTCCATAAAATGGGTCAGTTTGGTCAAATAGCCTCATTTAAAAATCCTTGGTCCTACAGCATTAGTGCACTCTTGGCCGTATATAGTGCATCCATAGGCTTCAGTATCAGTGACGTCATGATCTGTCTAACCTTATGTTCTAGTAACATTGGGCGGCCCAACAGGCCGGGCGGTGGGCGAGGGGACACGAATGGCGCTGCGGGCGGCGCTCGGCTCGGCGACATGGCGGGAGCACCGCGCTACAAATCGCCGCCATTGCGTCATTGTATAGACAACGTGACTAAAGTTTGCCCTGGTCGACTAAGGGAACTGTTCCATGTATGTTCACAGCGATCAGAATCCACAATTTTGACAAAACAGCACGGTGACCTAAATTTTAGGGGTGGCAATACCACCCCAGTGTCACGGCAGGGGCGGCAGTCTGCCACCCTGCCCCTATGGTGGCGCCACCATTGGTTACGCGTCCAAGTAGTGCGCCCAAAGTCGAAGCGTATACGAATTCGCCGAGACTTGTCCTTAAACAAATATATCTGTGTTATAAGTTAACGTCTAGTGGTGCTGATCAGTGCAAACATTTTCGGAAAGCCCAATTTGTCCGAAGACCGATTCGGTTTCGGACGGACAGAAGCATATGTTCTTTTGGACATTTGTCGGACATCCATGCCCAACGGATATTTTATCTTCGGTCGTTAAGAAAATCACTGCATTACTTTCAATTTAATATAACTATTGTTTCCTGACCCTGTATCATATAATGTGTAGGTAATATGGAATGAGTGTGCGCTCGGGCTTTTTCGGATATCTTTTTATTACGCTGAAGACAAGGTCCTACTTTGGATAACACAAATGCTATACTTTATATGTATTTAAGTTGTGAGAATGATTACTTACTCGACTGATTTATTCTATTCGATCATTACGTCACCTGATCTATTCATTTTTTCCAGAAGTCTTTCGGTCTACACGTTGGTACAGGGACAGCGAACATGAATCTTCGTTCAGCACAGTTAGTCAAGGTGTTCTGGTACAATATTGACGACCGGACCTTGTAGAGCCACAGTGAGAAGGCGTGGATCATAATCTCGCATGTATTCGTTAAGGGACTAAACACCATTAGAGATACGGAGCGTATATGCTTTACGATACAATATCGCATTTTGAAACTGACCAACTTTATAGGTCACTCGTACGTTTACGAGCCATTGTAGTCAGGTCATAGACTATTAGAGTATTGCTTGCTGTTTTGTGATACTGCACAAATTAGCATAGAGATTGATCGATCACATAGTCTCTTATTAACTGGCTATACATGCACCTAGGCATTTTAATTTTAACGCTCTACTACTGGCGCTGTGATTAGTGTCGCGTTGTGAGTTTGCACAATATTCACATAAGAAAGAAGATTAGGGTCCACAGGGGATTGAAGTGATTTCAAGTAGTTATAGTTGTTGTTGTGACTTCACTTATTTTATCGAATGATTGTCCGCTCTGCATTGAGAGCATGGTGTTACATTCACTAAATTGTAGTGTGTGTTGTGATCTAATGGGGGAGTGAGCGAGATTATCGGATATCGCAGACCTCGCAGTGTAATATCAGTACAAGCTGAGTATCTAGGGAGCGCGATAGTACTACATCCAAACACACGTCTATATTTGAGAGCAAGCTAGAACAGCGGTGGTCTACTCTTCTCCTTTATTATATTGAACTCTTCATATGTGCTGCCGCAAGAGACTGCTCGCCTCTGTCACTTAAGTCTCTGTATAATTGAATGTACGGTGTTATCGCAGTAACTTTCACATTTGCAAACAGCCCAATGACGTCATACACAGAACTCTGTGACGTCACAATGACGTCATACACATAACTGTGTGACGTCACAGGTGCAGTTTGAGCGAGACCGTTGGCGGTGACGCGGCTGGCAACAGTTTGGCCCTGGTCGGTCAGACCGGAACATCTGGAGCATGTTGGCCATGTCGCGGTGTTTTTGAAGACGTCGACGACAAACATCTGCCGAGACCGGTCGTGCGTAGGGAGCATCGCATCACTGTCTCCACTGCCCCCACACGCCGCCTGCCCCACAGACTCTTAAATCATGCTTTACCGCTCTTGCCTTTTACTTTGCATAGCACACTAGCCAGTGCGTGCATTGCTATATTGCTGGGAGATGTCTTCTTACATAGCGATTGGGGCGATTAGCTTTTATCGTCTTGAGTCGCACCTTACACCCGACCCGTGCCGCTCGCACGGCCCACTCCCCCGAAAAACACCCCCACCGTACGCCAACCCACCGGCCACTCACGTCGAGCCTACCACCTATATATGAACCGTTCTGGGCTTATGTCTACCTGGATCATTAAAACTAACACCTTCGCAGACTAAGGCGGTGCTCCGGGTCATCTCTCAACTCAGTTTCAGGCCGGTCCACGTTTGCTCGGGAAGAGCTCTGAAGAGCTCTGAAGTGCTAAGATGCCAAATATTTATATATTTCGAGTTATGAGCTCATCTGCACCTTGGGACAGTGTGGGAGGAATGCAGGGCTTTACGGCTGGGTTTAAGGCCTAGCTAGGCATGTGCTGCAGATGCATTACAATACGCATTAGCAGGAACGTAATGCTCAGGAGCAAGAGTGTATATATACGCTAGAGGCAACTGTTTATGACACGTTTGCTTTGACAGAGTGCGGCCCCAATGTGCGATGTCTGTTTTTAGCTAAGGCGTAGAAACAAGTTATACCCATGTTTTGAGACCAGAGTCCGCAGTTTTGATGTCACCATATAAACACCTGGTGGCAAGGCATGCCTTCATGGCGATCTGTTGGTCACAAGTATAATCAAGATCTAACTTCCCTGTTTGTCAGGAATATGGATTATTTGTATAATGTTAAGCAAAGGCAGTCTTTCGTAACGCGAGAGAAGCATGGTTGGGGATAAGTACAAATTGCAAGCTATTAGCAGCGATGAAGGTTACGGAAAACCAAAGCACATCAAACTAACCACTGGGACTCAGCTCATGAAATGGACAGAGCGAACGTTAGCAAGGCTTACTATGTCCTAATTATGTAATCATGGTTCGTTGGATGCAATAAGTCACCAGGGTAGCAAGCCAGAGCCATAGGTAAAAACCTATTTAACGCTATGCTATTCCTTCAGAGTAACTTAGGTCGCAGCATGGAGCATTCTCAGGTTTAATCCATTGCAATGTTTCAGAAGAGCATCAATTTTTTTTTAAGAAAACGAGAGTTTCATTTCAGATGGTGTGTGGGGGGGGGGGGGGAGATTTCACAGTAAGAGCCAACTATTTACGAGACAAAGCAACCAACTAACTACTGTAAGACAAAATAGAGGTGGATATGAATATGAATGATTAATCAAAAGATGGAAGAACCGACAGCTGACTATCCGCAGGTATATTATATTCTGTGCATAAATCACTAGTCCGCTAGCCAAAAGACTCAAAACCATCTTCTCACGAACTTTACATCTCAGTCTGCCTTAAAGCCATAGTAAGAAATGATTTCCCGGTTAGAAAGCATGATGCAAAGATTTATTTGGAACGGGAAGCGAAACAAAATAAGAAAAGAAGCTTTGGCATTACTGTATGTGTTTGGTGGTCAGTGTATGACAGACCTGAGGTATTTTATCGCTGCACTAAAAATATCGTGGGTAAAGAGGGCTCTTATCACGACTCACTCTTGGGAAGTTATTGCCAGTCATGAACTATCTGTTGGGAGACCATTTTTGTTTGGGATAAAGGCAGCAGCTTCATGAATTATCTTAGCAATTAAATAAGTAATCCATTTAGGAAGGAAGTTACCTGCAGTTGGGGGCATTTTCGTCTGTACATTTAAATTAGAGGACTTGTCTATAGGTAGTATCTCTTTGTGGAAATCCGACTATATATACCAGGTACAGGGTGATTCATAAAAAAGTGTCGGAAAATAAACAGCTATATTTTCCAGAGCGCTCAATTGATTTAATTACTACAAAATTTGGTAAGCAGAAGTAGAAGACGCTCATCGAATTTTAATTGTACGTAAAAAATCAGGCTAGTCTGTTCCAAGTGGTTTCGCTTTGCTGCACGGTTTTGTGCAGAACATGCTCAAATACTGCTTCCGCGCCTGGACTGTGGCCAGAATATCGCCAGTCGCCTCAAAGAAAGTTCTCGGGTACCACTTCTGCACAGCGTCTCGTTCCGTGATTGGTTTGGTGCGTGAACTCAATGGCGTTCTTCAGCGCTTTTAATTGTTCTTGGTCTGGTCTCGATAGAACGTTGTTCCTTCAGATAGCCTCCAATAAAAAAAAAATCCCAAATGGAATCAAGGAGGTCCGGTGGAGTTAGAAACGCCTACTCGTTTTCTGTTCGGTGGAGATGATGCCGAGTTTTCCGAAAGTAGAGCTTTTACAGACACATTATATGCCTCTGTTGTGGCAAAGTGTGAGTGGTCTTTTGGCATGAATGTGATATGGGAATCGCCTTCAGGTCCAGACCCACTGACCCTCGACTGCACAGCGAGCTGTACGATATGCTCAAGTGGCCTGATGGTGTCGGCGAAGGGAACGTTTTCGGGCTCTCCACACGCGTCAATAACTCAAGTTTGCATGTTTAAATTTGTTCTGGCACGACTTAAAGGACGCCCAGAAAGAACCTCTTTCGTTGGTGTTATGGAGAAGTTTTCCTTTCGCTTAACATTTATTGACATGACTCAAAAATGGTTGTTATATGAAGAAGGGCTATCGTTTAAAACTCATCGCTCCAGAACTGTCTCTGCACTGCACAGTGACCACTGCTTGAGCTCTATGTGAAGTTCCGACATTCCTCCAGATCTTTGGTTGATAGGTCAATTGCATGACGCCCAGTGTCCAGATTTTATCCCAACTTTGACATACAAAATACTTTGGAGATATTCTTTAAGGAAAGACAAAAATAATCACGGTGTTAATCTGCACGTGCTTGTGTTTTATTACAGATCTTTTTCCGACACTTTTTTATGAATCACATGGTATAAAACTGATGAGATCGGCCAGTGGGTGAATAAGGGACTTTTGTACTTCAATGGCTTGAGATTCTCAAGAGTGACAAGAGTTCAGAGGGTGTTCTCAAGTTGAGAACACCCTCTGGGAAGATAATGAGTTTTGCTGAAGCAAAACATGTTTATAACCTGTCGGGAACATTCCTGGATTATGCCGGCCTCTTCAACAGCTTACCTAGAGCATATGTAATGTCAAAAGACAACATTGAGGCGCCAATTATATCAGATTAAATTAGGTATCCTTCTTTGAAACAAAGAAAAGGAAACGAACATATTGTATAATCGCTTAAGAGGAAATAGGTTCACGATTTTTTTTTCAAACACGATTTGATTATATTTTGAGATACAAACTTCTTTTCATACCTTGTCAAGAAATACGCGACTAAGTGTGAACGTATACAAGTAAGCAGTGGCATACTTCAAGCTGACGACGATAGTGTTAAAGTGCCATAAGGCACCCGGTAAGTTGTTTCCTCACATTCATGCGGAAAAACGGCTTCACAAACTTACGTAAATTGGCCGCACTCGCGGAACGGAAAATTTCGTTCTCAGAACGGAATTTTCCTATCAGCTCATGTAAACGGGGGCAAATCAATGGAAATTTACGAACCCGAAACTTACGTAAATTTGATACTAGCTCATGTAAACGGGGTATATATCAGTAGACAGAGACTTCCAAAAAATGTGTGCGTATGTGTGTAGGGGGACACTGCCAGGGGGCGCTATACTCATACCGACATTTTAATTTGTTTGCAATCGGAAGAAAGGACAGCTTTGACAATTACATACACTCACACAGCGGCACGCTCGTGCAAATACTGCGCATTGCGTAACATAGTCCAACACGGAACATAGTCCTGACTAATGAGCGACTGCTGTAACGTATCATATCGACTTCCACTCGATATGTTTCACTCCATATATTTATAGTACTGAATCAAGTACCTTTGGTAAAAATCAGACGAGTATAAATAAGACTCGTGCCTGAATCCAGGAACCCAGCTGAGATCTGGATCTATGTGTTCTGTGTACCGGGATCAATATGGGACACCAGATCGAGGTACACAGTAAGCTGAGGGATCCATAAATATCCCAGATCGTGATATATTGTATGTGGAGTGATCTAATGGGATCCCAGATCCAGCTTCGGGATCCAGGCATGCCGGTAGGTATGTACTATTGGTTCCAAAATAAGCGTCCCGCTNCATTGCAATAGCCAGAAATTAATATCTTTTAGAAATTGCTGGGGAAGAGATCTGTTTATTTCTCCGGGGACTAATAATTCTAGAGGAGTCGCAATCTTGCCTAATCAGAAGGTACAGCTAGACATTGTGAAGGTAAGGCATGACGATATTGGAAATGTTATTTTGATTAATGCGGTAATTAATAAAACTTTTGAGGTTTTGCTTATGTCAGTTTATGGACCAAATGAAGATGATCCTACGTTTTATAAGGAGTTGTCAAAGATCTAAATGAAATGACCTAGAACGGATGAATCCCCCTACCAGTATACTGTGTGGAGATTTAAATATTGCCTTAAATCAACAGCTTGATACTTATAACTATGACAGAGAGAATAATGTGGGGGCAAGAGGCGAATTAAAACATGTCATGGAAATGAACGGTCTTAAGGACGCTTTCAGAGAACTGAATCAAGATACGAAAAGATATACGTGGAGAAAATGTAGTCCAAATGTGAAACAAGCTCGTTTAGATTATATCTTAGTGTCTTCAAATATTTTATGCAACGTTCAGAGAGCTGATATCGTGCCCGGATACCGCACCGATCATTCGGCGGTGCGTATCGACTTAGTCGTGAATGAACATAGTAGAGGGAAGGGGTGGTTTAAATTTAATGTATCTCTGCTTAAAGATGAAGAGTATTTGTCACTTATGAGAGAAACGGTGCATGACACACTGGAGCTTTACGCTCTTCCAGTTTATACGCGGCAGTTTCTAATGCAGGATCTTGGACAGACAGCACAGTTCAATGTTTCACACTCCTTGTTATGGGAAGCCTTGATATTGCATTTACGGACGCAAACCATTTCGTAACTCAATAAGTCAACGTAAGAATAATTGAAATTCGAGAGAAACTAGCTAAGGGATATACAGCAACTAGAAGTAGAGGTCGACCAGAATCCACATAACACGGCTAATCAGCAGATTCTGAAGGACAAGAAAAAAAAGTTTGAAGAATATCGTGCCGAGAAAATCGAAGGTAGTATAATTCGCTCAAGATGTCTGTGGTATGAGAAAGGAGAACGACGCAATAAATATTTTCTTGGCTTGGAGAAACGTAACTACATGAGTAAATTAATTCCATTCTTAAAGGTAGACGGGAAAATGATTTACTCGCAAAAGGAGATCATGCAATGTTCTGTCGAACATTATCGGGACGTTTTTTCTCAAAGGCTTTTGACCGTAACACAGAGTAACACAGAGACCTACCTTAAGGCAAGCGACCTGAAACGGCTGTCAGAAAAGGAACCCGCTCGAACTCGAACGCCCAATAGAATGGCAGAATTAGAGCAAAGTTTTGAAAGCAAATGAAAAAACAAGTCTCTGGACGTTCTGGCTTTCAGCGGAATTTTACAAGGTGATGTCGGGCATACATCCAAGCATTGTTTTTTCATAGAATGTGTAGCAAAGTCATAGTACAAACACTTCCACAAACGTGCGCGAAGTATTTGCTACTGATACCAAAAGGCCGGCAAACCTAGATACTTATAAAGGCTAAGACCAATACCCTGCTTAAGCACTGGCTAATAAGATAATGTCGGCACAAATAAAGCACAAGTCTGAAGAGTTTGCCTTTCAACATAGGACCAGAGCAAACGGGCTTGTACCAGGCAGGTTTAATAGGGAGTGGCAACAAGGCTTGGCCATACGATGTTATCCACAGGCGTGAACGAGACAGGATCGCAGGGGTTATTTGTGTCCATAGATATGATAACGCTTTTAAATGCCATTGGAATGGAGCTGGATAAGGGCGTCTCTTTTAGCTAGAGGTTTCCCCAAAACATCGTGGATTTGGTTAAACACATTTTTATATAATGGATCCTTCTCCCGTCCTGACATATAATGGTCATATTTCAGAACCAAATACGTCTAAGTAGATGTGCGCGTCAGGGTGATCATTAGTGGTTACCTATTCATTATTGCACTAGAATACTTGTTGGATAAAATTAGAACCAATCCAAACATTAAGGGCATCAAAATAGGTAAACATGAAGTCAAACTATCGGCATATGCCGACGATGTACTGTGCCTGTTAGACGGTAGTCAAATCACACGCCAGCCTGTTTCGCCAGAGCTCGGCCACATTTGCTAAATTCTCAGGTTTGAAACCAAACATGAAAAAACGGCAGCGATGTGGATTGGAGCTGAAGATTCGAGACGGCAGATAAGTGAAGATTATGCCCATACCTTTGACACTGAAAGATAACGTAAGCTTCTGGCATAAATTCGCAATAAACTTGCTGATATTACGAATGCTGAACTCGAGACAAAATAGATGGAATAGAAAGAACTGCTAAATCAATGGAAGACCAGACAGCTGAGCTATTGCAGTAAAAAATCACTGTGCTAAATCATGTGCTATCAAAACTAACACATCTTCTCACTTCACTGCCTAAAGCCACAAGGAAGAAATGATTTCCGGTAAAGGCATGTGCAAAGATTTCTTTGGAACGGAAAGCGAAACAAATATAAGAAAAGGAGTTTTGGCATTACCTATGTGTTGGTGGTCAGTGTATGAACAGACTGAGGTCTTTCATCGCGCACTAAAGAATCGGGGTAAAGAAGGCTCTTATTACGACCATCCTTGGGAAGTTATTGCCAGTCATGAACATCTGTGGGAGACCAAAAAATTTCGTTGGGATAACGGGTATAGCTTCATGAAGTATACTTAGCATAACAAAATAAGTAATCCATTTTGGAAGGAGGGTTACTACAGCTGGGCATTGTTTTGTCAGCACATTTAAATTAGAGGACTTGTCTATGCGGCAGTATCTCTTATGGAAGATCGCGACCTATACGAAAGTAATAGAAACTGATGAGATCGGCAGTGGGTGAATAAGGGCTTGTGTATTTTAAGACTTGAGAAAGCCTCCGGGCAGATAATGACTTTTGCTGAAGCAAAACATGTTTATAACCTGCCTGGAACATTCCTAGATTATGCCGGCCTCTTAAACAGCTTATCTAGAGCATACGTAATGTCAAAAGACAAAATTGAGGCACCAATTATATCAGATCAAATTAAGTATCTTCTTGGAGCAGAGAAAGGAACGAAACATATTTATAATCGCTTACCGCAGTGCAAAAATACTAGTAAGCATTGGGAGAGCAAGTGGATTGAACAGTATGGTGAAATAGATTGGCCAGAGACATATCAAGCGTCCGCTTTGCAAGCAGCTGCTCCTACTACAGATCATTGCACTACAAAATTGTTACATTTACAGCGGTCACGAAACTAAATCGCTTTATAAATGGGGCGTGAGAGAAAGATTGATGAGCTGTGACAGATGCAGAAAGGAGCCCAGAAACGCTGACGTCAACAAATTTGGTCGTGTCCTCTTGTCAATAACTTTTGGAGGCAGGTTGAAGATTGGTTAAACCTCCATACAGAAGTACAGCCAAGGGCGGTTCTGAAGGAAAAACATGTTATGTTAGGATTCCATGATAACGGACGGCTTTGGAGACATGCCATTATTGTGGGAAAAGTAATAATCCATCATCAGGCGGTCCTAAGCATTACACATTTCGCAGCTCGAATAAGTCGAGATTTTCAGACCGAGAAACTTGCAGCATATATGAATAGCTCATTCCCAAAACTCATAAGGAAGTGGGAACCACTAAAAGCAATTCCTAACTTGAATCTGCAGGGTCACGGCAGTAGATAGGAGAGAGGCCAGTAGTTAAGCAGGAGAGAGACGAGCCGCGAGGAATGTCCCGGGTCATTTGTCATTTGTCGCAATGGATATGTTGTGTATGTGACCGAGTGGATGTTCATGTGGTGTATGACTGCATAATGTAATAGGATGGATAGCCCCCGCCCACCACACCGAATCCGGTGCTAAAACCCGGGAAGTTCCGGCCTATGCCAGTGCGGGCGTGCGGCGCCCGACACCAGCTGGCCGACGGCCGGCGCGCCGGCGGTGGGCGCGGGGGCCACTTCCCGAGGGTGAGCCGCGGTGACAAGCGAGGTGGCGCGGGCGGGGCATGCCATATAAGGCTTTTGAATGTGTTTTAACTCGTATGCATATTGTTTGTTATGGCAAAAATACACAATAACTTTTGAAAAAAACTGTCAATCTCGCTATACACAGCGCATAAGACAGCACCTGAGGACGGTGACGTACCACGAGTATCAGGCACGTGCCGACATGAACATGGTTTTGCTATCAGTGACGGCGCAACTCGGCAATTAGAAGTTCCTATCAACATCAACACTCATCTCCGGCGAGAGACGGCCGAGAGAGCACAATATTTCTTCAAATTCCTTACGAACATCAACCTTTTATTTTGAACTTTGGTAGCCTGGCTTCATTGGGCAAAAGAACGCCAGTGGGTGCGCTGCCCCACTTGTAAATGGGCGTTTTACCCCTCACAGCTCATTGACAACGTTCTGCTTTCCCGAAGCATTCCGCCACAATTTGTATACTAACAAATTTTGGTCCAAATGAATCTTCACACCAATACGTTTGCCATAACATGATTTCACAACCCTCATTACAGGGAATCCTCACAAAGTTAAGCAAAAGAACAAAACCTCAAAAACGTAAAAAATAATTTGACAAAACACTTACCCTCGCCGCATAATCTCAGCAACAAGAGCTAGCGCTCCAGAAAATGGCATGTAAGCAAAAGTCTCCAAATGTTCTTTCAAAACAGCTATACAGATTTGCTGAAAATTGTCAAATGGTTACGAAATATGATGGGTGGGCGTTTTACCCGCCATGGGCGCTTTGCCCCACTCTACCCTACCTCTTGGCAAAGTTTAGTTGAACCAATCTCCACCCAGGGTTAGTTTTTAATCTTCATCAGCAGTGATAAATTTTAAAGGTTGGGTAAGGTTCGATTAAGATCCATCCAAAAGGTTCCAGACGATATCTGGGGACGATAATTATGGAAGAATATTTTGTTCCCATGCACCAGTCGATGTCATCAAACAGCTGCAACCGCCGGCCCTTACACGATGAACACGGTGAAACACGGTGAAAGGTGTGAAATGAGGGTTTTTAAGTAAGAAATGCGGTACTTTAAGTGAGAAGTGAGGTATTTTTAGATTAAATATATAAGAAGTTATGAGTGAGGTTGCTTTAGGCTCGAGAAAGGGTAAAAAGATTAATTGAGGGAAAATAGTCGGAAATAAGGGTTTTTAAGGCGCTGATTAATTCTTTCCCCTTTTTTATTTTGATCTGAGCCTGTCTGAGCCTCATGGTTCTGGCGCACTTGTTAATGTGATTGAAATGATCTGAGACAGTGCTGCGTATGAGGATTAATAAAGACAGGTTATGTAAATACGTTTATAAAACCAAAAGTCAAATTTAATTATGCTCATAAAATATTAATAAATAACATTAGTTATTTTGAAATCCATAAAAGATGTTAATGCACAGATGTACGCAAAAAGTTTGATGTGATCTGTCAATATTTTATATGTGACGTCATTAAAATTACTTTTGTTACACTTCACGGATTCGCTTACATTCATCGTTAGTCAATATTTGTTGACTCGATTTGCAGCGTATAATGTGAAAGTGGTGGTCATGTTTTATTATTTTAAATGCGTTTTTAAGTTAGTTATTATGCTGCCTTTTCAATCTATGTTTTTTTTAGATAGACTATTAGTTGTTACTTAAGTGAGTTTTACAGGTTTGGTTCGTATTTATTAAGGATTCAACTGGGGATAGCCGATAGGTATTCTGGTTTATCCATAGTTCCATTTTTTGTGGAGAGAGTAGAAACGTATCATTCCTAAAAAATTACCAAACTAACTAATATTTGATGAAGACAGGTTTCGGTGATACCTACTTGACAGTTTAAAATAAGTTTTATATGTAGAAACATCCTTGAATTGTTTATATTGTAGGAAATGCCGAATGTGTCAATTTGAGTCCATTTTAGATGAACTTCAGGACTTGATCACGCTCATTTGCTGTTCTAGATCGCTATGAAATGTTTCTTTTGTATAAAAAACCCTCCTACATATTGCCTATAACTGTCTAAATTGATGTTCCACCCCATTCTACGCCACACTCTTGGATTTGACCCACTTTGACTTTCTTGCAAAACTGGGAACCGGGCTTCCCTGTCAGGATGAACAGGATCATTCACCATTGCTCTTGGTATGCCTGAGACCTCCTTTTTAGAATATGTGTGTCTAAAACAGTATCATACTAGCTTGACAGGGCATGAGGCTAATGAAGAAGCAAAAATATTACAGTTATGCAATTTATTCTATAAGTTTATAATTGTGTTTGTGTTATGTTAAATGCACGGACCTTTTTATCTGAGGGGTGCTTTGACAGGAGAAGGTGCCACTTCTGAGCTCCAGGGGTGCATTGAGCCACCCCCAAACCCCAATTCTCCGCCCCTTTCTATACTCAAAGGCATAGCTTATCCAAAGAATTAAGGTGCTAGCTGGAAAATTCGGTAAGTCCATATCAAATTCCACAATACAATTTCTCACACGGATTTGACTAAAATGAACATGCATAATTAAACTAGAGAAACTCATCACGATCAAAGAAAAACAAACGGTATTATGAAAAAATATTTCTGGAATTCCACGACGAACACCAATAACAACCACACATACGGTATCCTGCAATATATAAATGTATTCATAAGACTCTTATTACCAGTTCATGATGAGTAGCACCATAACCCTGAAAAAGCTCCGCTGGACAGCATTTTTAGTGTAATTAAACATTGATTTTGCGTTTTTTTATTTACGTCACCTTAACTCACCTGCTTATGACTGCAGCCAAGAAACTTAGCAATTTCTGTTCTGGTAAAAAGACCACCGACGAAATATATAATCTCCCTCTAGTGGCCAAAACAAAGCTTATCGCCGTGTGACTTCACAAACCACGCCCACATTCAGTCTGCAGCGGGCCAGCCGGCCGCTAGCCGGCCTCCCATTGGCTGGCGGCATGGCATGCCGATTTGTATAAGACACTTTGGGAATTCGCGGCCGGGCGCTGCCGGTCTTGGGGCGACTGCCGTGGTGCCCTCTGCCGCCCTCGCGGGGGCGTCTGGCGGGATGCCTGCTGCCCAAGCTGTCGTGACGACTAGTGGTGGTCCTGATGCAGAGTATTCTTCCGATCCTGTCGGGGCGCCTGCCGGAGAGCCCGTGGCGTCGTCAGCCGCTGCCGCGCCGCTCACTGCAGATGCGGTGTCTTCTGGGATGGCTGCTGGCGGGGCTGCCGAGGCGGCGGCCGCGCTGCCGGCTGCTGCTGCTGCGCCTGCTGGGGGGGGGGGGCTGCTGGCGGGGCCGCCGAGGCGGCTGAGAGGGGTGACGGACGAAGCGCCACCAAATGACGGTATACACATTCCGTAAGGGACAGATTGGAGTGACCGCCGAGACCCGTAGTAAGTTAGCCAGTTTATGTAATGTAACAGTACCCGCAACCGCTAGCGTTTGTATCGTCGATAATCCCCGAGGGCCGCGAGTCCGCGGCCTACCTGTCTCTGCTGGAACTGTGGTCCGATGATGTGTCTTATTGTCGGTTATCGATACTGTTCGTCGCGAATGTTTCGGATTGTTTGACGATCGTTTTGATTCACGCTACTGCATATTGTCAAGTGTAACTTTATATTGTATGTTAAGCCAATGTTTCCATCTGCCATTTGAAAAAAAACAAGTTTTGGGATAAATATGATTCCAGCTACATTATGCAACTGTCTCTGTAGCAGTTTTAACGTACGAGGGATACGAAACAGACAAAAGAGACGAACAATTTTCCGCCACCGACATGTAAAATATCCTAATCATGTAATATGTGTCCAGGAAACACATTCCTCGGCTGATGTAGAACAGCAGTGGAGGAATGAATGGGGATCATCTGTGTTTTTCAGTCATGACTCGCTTCCAAAGCAGTGGGCACTGCTCTTTGCCCAAGGAAATTCACGGGTCAACAAGGGAATTTGCAAAACGAATGAAGGAATGAGATGGATTGTAATTCAATTCAGCATTGATGCAGAATCATATGTTGCGAATAATAGAATAGCTCCCCCGTGATGTGCAAGAAAACATAAATAACGATTTGTGAAAAGCGCGAAAAGAACTTAAAATTTTGTCAGTGTACATATTATTCTTTGTGGGGATTTCAACGTGCATCTAGGGCAATACGATGTAGAAATAGGGAAGTATAAACATACCGCTGCTAGTAAGTGCATTCATGCAATTATTGAGCACTTTTGTCTGAAAGATATATGGAGACTTCAACACCCAGCTGAGAGATAATACACTTGGATATTAGTTGCCATTACACAGTCAAATAATCATATAGCATATACCAGTGCAACTTTACTGTTGTAATTCGCATATCCAAGCGGTATGAGCCGCATACACAGTGACCACGTCGTCATTTTGATAACTGCAATTGTCCGATGGCAGCGAGCCCGAGGTGCATTATCGATTAATAACTGAGTTTATTGTCTATGATTTGCTGAATTTGTCGAACTGGCAAAGAATGAAATACACCTGGCAAAAAATAGGGTAGGTATATATCACGGAGAGATAGACTACGGCGTTAAGATAGAAATGCTACTAAGCAGTATAAGAGTAATAAGCATTAGGCGCAGCAAAACAATAGCTTATAAATGTGAAGAACAGAACAGAGAGAGTAAGCTTCTCCCAAACAGGTGACAAGAAGTACCGAGAGGGATCTTAAAAGGCTATACGTAGTAAAAAAAACAAGGGTTACGGGTATTAGCAGACAAAAACTCGACGAAATTAAGATCCAAACGAGCAAAACAAGTGGCCCAGATTGTTAGCATCAGGGGCCAAAATGGATCGAACGACAAGAAAAGTCACGCATACTTTCTGAACAGAGCGTAAACAGTTGTCTGCGCAAAAAACAATTACCGAAATCAAAGAAAATGGTCATATCATAAAAGACGGTAAAGAAATTATAGAATATTGTGCAAAATACTACGAACAGGTATTTACGTCAAAGGGCATAGACAGGCCGATGATGAAGCACTTCCTTTCTTGCGAGGAAATACTTAAGCTATCTGTGGATGATCGTGAACAATGTGAGGGACTAATTGGTAGCGAAGAATGTAGGACAGCTCTGATGAGGATGAACCAAAATAAGGCACCGGGAATAAGTGGCTTTACTGCATAATTTTTCGTATACTTTTGGGACGATATAGGAATTATAATAACCGCGTACATAAATCACCCGTAATACCATCTTCTTCATATCCTTCACGACAAAGGAATATCAGTACATTGGATCCCCGAAAAAAGGATAAATCAAAAATGAAAAACAGAAGGCCAATTTGTCTACTTGATATTATCTATACAATAGTTGCAAAGGTGATTGTTAATAGGATAGGACTTGTCACAAGCAAATTGATATCCCCAGAACAAACCGGATTTATAAAAGTTCGGTTCATTGGGGAAAACCTACGATTGATATCAGATGTAATTGAATATTGTGAAATGGATAGGATTGAAGGAGCAATGATTGCGTGTGATTATCGTGCTGCCTTTGATTCGATAAAACATGATTTTATCTTCGAAGCTCTCAAAGCATATAATTTTGGAAAAAACTTGATTGCATGGGTAAAGCTCCTTTATAACGAAGCCACGTTAGCTATTTTGAACAATGGCTATTCTTCACGATGTTTAGATGCAAACCGTGTATTTCAGGATCCCCCACTGATGGTATCTTATTGACCCTGGGCAAGTTGGAAAAATTTTGCAATAAAGTTCACTGTAACCAGAATATACGTGGTATTAAAGTAAGCGAAATTGAGGTAAAGTTAAATTTGTATGCTGATGACATAACCTTGTTCATACAGGATAATAAGTCGGGAGCAGAAGTTTTGCGGGTAATGGATGATTTTAGTAAGGCCTCCGGACTATCCTTAAATCTAGACAAGAGCCACGTGATGTGGTTAGGGAATAGGAAAGGCCAAATGGAACCAATTGGAGGGTTAAAAACAGAGAATAAAATACAGATGCTGGGGGTTTGGTTTAGTGCAGTTGACAGTTGCCTATCAGCTAACGTAGAGCCAATTATCCGAAAGGTTAATGATACAATCAACATATGGAGCCAGAGATCTATCCCCATCAAAGGCAGAATCACAGTCACAAAAGCCTTACTTGCTTCTCAGCTTGTATACATGTGCAACATGTTGATTTTACCCGAAGGGAAACAATAACCCAGGATACAAAGTAAAATAAGAAATTCGTGCTGGCGTGTCGACCTTCACAAGGTTGCAAAGGATAGTACTAGCCGTACTACGCGTAGCGTATACCTATATTTATTCAAGGAGGACTGCAAACTAGTAACGTGAGCATTTCCTGTCAATCATAATAGACTACATGGATAAGACGCATGTATACGAACCAAGTATCATTATGGCGAAACAAGGCTTCAGCGAGGATAGGACATTTTTGAGCTATGTGGATCTTCATTTAAAAACTTGTTTGTTAGATGATATAAAACAACTGAGCATACCGCATATTACAGAGATGTGTTACTACAATACCAAGTTTACAATACTAAGCCGATAGATCAAATAGGAAACATACAAAAGGAAATGTTATGGTACAATAGTAGTATACGCATAGATGGGAAAACTGTATTAATAAATAGTTTATACAAGAAGGGAATAAAACTGGTCGACGACATAACTAATAGAAATGGCACATTAATGAGTTTACATGAACTTAAAGGCAGATATCCAGGAGTAAGGATCGACTTCCTGACGTTTGAGGCAATATTAAGGGGCATACCACAGCTATGGAAACAAAACTGGCAAACATCAGGTACCAACAACTGTCGGAAAACGATAGAAATGATGTTCCTTACATAGAAGCCAAAAATGAGAAGTATGTTATCACCGATGTGCGAAGCAAGCATTTATATCAAGATGGAATAAATTATAGGACACCAAAGGCGGTTACAAGATGGGAAGAACGCGGCTATATACCTCCCTCTCGGCCTCCCGGGTCTTCTCCGCGTTGACAGGCGTCCTCTTGGTCTTCTTTCTGCCGCATCGTCCCTTCATGAGGCTCTGCACACTTCCATGGGCCAGAAACTTCTCCACCAGGCTCAAAATTATGGTTCTTGATGGCACTTTTCTTGTCTTTAAATGTCGTCGGAATTTACGTTGCGTTGCGACGGTAGATTTTGCCTCAAGATAAAGTCGGACCATTTTTGTTTTTATGTCTGTTTTAAATGGCTGCATGATGGCAAGTGATTTACATTGGTATGACACAAAATAGCATTGAATAGTCTTTCAGCACGTGCACCTCAATTGCTATTATTTTGCTCACTGGCACCTCCAGAGGGAAATCAAATTCGACTGTTTATTCAGGAACACCCGGTAGATATGAAGTGGGAAAATATCTTAATAATTCCATATCTATGCACGAATTCCACTAAACTACAATCTCTTCAATATGGAATTATTCAAAGATATATTCCAACCCGACGATATTTATATATACGAAATGTAATAAATAGTCCTCAATGTTTATTCTGTACAAGTGAACACGTGTAGAACATTCCTTTACAAAGTGTTCGATCATCAAGAATAATTGAAAAACATATTTAGAAGTTAACGATTTTCAACATGAACTGCTTCTAAAAAACGGCTATTTGGGTGATGATCAACGAACGAAAATGCCAATGTGAACTTAAGATCCTTGATGTAAAGCATAACATAGTGAGTTGTACATTATCGTATCAACCAAATCAAGCCGAACTTTGAAGGGCCCAGCGTGCTTTAATTAAAATCAGCGTTCAGGGAGAAAAACATACAGCGACTCCGAATTAATGCACCATGAGTCATTTGTAACTAAATGCATGCCTTTACAGGATGAAAATGATATGTTAAAATGTGAAATGTATGACAACTATTAGCGTAACAAATATCTACTTGACAATTGTCTACCTCACACCCAAGGAGATAACGGCGACATGATATATTTATGTATCAGGTGACTATATATTTGCAATATGTTCCTACAAGACACAATATGCATTATGTGTATTGTGTGTGCTAGATCAATTCATGATTCATATTTGTGCGCCCCACGCCGCTATAACCCAATCCGGGGCCAGACCTGGACCTCCCGTACAAGGGGCTGTCGTCGCCCGGCCGCGCGGCGCGCCAGTCTTACGGTGACTGACGTGTCGCAGCGCCCCGGTTCAGTAGTACCGAGAGGGGCACCCACGCAGATGTCCGCGCGGCATCAAGAGCGAGCAGTGCGGGGCGGTGCAGCGGCCTGTCTGGAGCGCCCGGGGATTCCGCGTACCCCACGCTCTCCCCGGCCGGGGCGGTAACCCCCAGGCCTCCCCGGAGCCGGGACGGCTATGCTAACGTTACGGGCACCGTTCCGGCTTGGCCAGACAGGCCGCACATATGCTGATGCTGGCGAAATGTTCATGTTGATGTGTGTGTGTGTGCGTGTTTGGTGTTTTTTGACGTTTTTAAATACACTAGCCCTTAAGTGGGACAAACCATACAAAAATGTCGTCCAAAAGTAGCACACAACGTTGTCACAACGTCATGGCAACGTTGATAACGTCAAGACAACGTTCATACGACGTAATTACGCCGTGAAAACGTTTTCACGACGTCGCGAAAGTATTGTGTGCTCTTAGGGGTTGAACCAGAACAATTATCATTTACATATATCATTCTCTTTTAAACAAGTATAAAATAAATGTGTTGTATTGTATTGTAATGTATTTACGTCTTCTGGGTGATCAACATTTGCGGCGTGGCTATACTGCCCAGGGTCAATATATTACAAAGGTGAAATGGTAAGGACAATCACACAACTCACATATTTAAGTCACAGCCGTCTCACAAAAGTCACTGAGTCATGTGATGCCTACTTACAGTGCGATTAAACCTATTGACGGGCAGTTGAGTCTGTTCCGAGGGCAGGGCGCTATACAGAACGGGTGCCCGTCGATGAAAGCAGCGTTCTCCAGCATTTTTACGAGACGCAGCCCGACGTTTAGTTGCGAGTCCTGCATTGTGCTACGCTCTCGACGTGAAAGGTCGGTGTGAACACACTGACACTCGCCAGACACTCAGGCTCACTTTCTCGCAGGACCTTATGCAAGAGGCTGTGATATTGTGATTGGTCTTTATATGTGGACTTATATTATATATTATCTTATATTACACTTATATAGGACTTATATTATACCATAGTGATATTGGATTGCACAAGCTCGTTAGAGTTCATCCAGCCAAATCTCTGTCTCAGGTCAGATGCATGGTTACATTTTGAGCGACCGAAAATAGCACGAGCAGGCAAGTTGATAATCTTCTGGATTCGGTTTAGATTGCCGCCTGATCCATTACCGTAAACAGAGATGCAATATCTCACCTGAGACACGACCAGGGCCGTCACAAGCATTTCGACCACACGGATGGGAACATGATGCCTCAGATGTGACAGACCGGTGAGTGTGCCGAAGCAGCGGCGAGTCAGGTTTGAGATGTGACTATCCCAGTTGAGTGAGTGGTCGAAAGTGACGCCGATATTTTTCGCTTCTCTGCATGATTCCAGGGCCACGCCGACACCGCCCAAATAAGTGATTATCACGGTCACGGGATTTTACGAGTTTCCGTCCTGAAAGGAAATGCACTCTTTTGCAGTTGTATGTGCTTAAAACACGTTTAAGACATATGAGAGTGAACCTCGTGCCGCATTTAATCCATTATTTCAGCAATTATCCAAGCGTTTAAACTTTGACATTTTTCAAGACTTGTATCTGATAACGAGTACTTGATCGGGATTACTGTCCCACCACTTTTAATATCTCTATCCTTGGGGCGGCGCATAGCCGGGCGTAAGTAGAGAACGGCTGGTCTAACCTCAGCAAGTACTGCAACACACGTACCGACGGTGGCATCACCGATGCACTTTGAAACGTCCTTACGTAAAGATAGATTGCATTTCCCAGAAAAAATGTGGTAACGCGTGGGGGGTTCACCGACCTTTAATTAAGTACGTTTTACTATGTAAACCTCATTATTCTGAGAAGAACCGTTATATATCTCCTTTAAACCCTTGGCCCAGCCCGGCGCAACCACACAAACACCACGCCCAGGCCCGACTAAGTTCCGTCAAACTCATTATATTGAGGTCCGCACCCATCGAAGTCTTTCAGATTCAGCATATCACTATTTTCATAAACTTTGTGATTAAATTCTAGAACACCGGTTCTAATCTTGGGTTCGAATGACCTCAACTCCCATTGAATATTAACAAATGCAAGGCTCGCCGGTCTGTCACTTGCCTGAAAGCCTCTCTGGCAAATACCGATGATTTTGTGATGCCATACTGATTTTCACGGATATGGAATATCTCAGCAACTAAAGTGAATCTGGAAAAATTAAGAATATGGCTAATTTCAGAATACAAAAAACATGTTCTATAGACCAGTGTCAACAACTCCAAATGACCGATGTTAGAAGGCACACTTCCTTTAATAAATGCATCAATCAAAATTCAAATCAATCAGCCCTCAGCCCAGGTGCCGCCCTCAAACTAGACGATAGACTCCCTTAGACTAGGAGCCGCCCTTAGACCAGGCGCCACCTCCATCCCTACCCATCCAACAATTAACTGGGGCACTGATCGGGCACAATGGCTTAATCCCATTGTGCCCGATCAGTGCCCAAGTTCATTGCTGGCAGGGTAGGGTTGCAGCCAAAATATTTGCCAGGAACAGCCCGGAGGAAATAAGCTGGAGACTGCATCGTTGTGCTAAGCAGTAAGCACATGGACAGAAGTGGTAGACTGTGCCGCAGGACACCGACACACTGCGGTACAGCCTACGTATTTCCCAGGGACGGCAGAACCGGAATACTGCCACCCACACGGCCAGCCAGGGGCGGATCCAGCCCCTCGGTTGGGGGGGGGGGGCAACTTTTTCCGGCAAAAAGGTACCCCCTTTTTTTCTCCACGGATTTGGGCTTTTCACCTTATTTGGCATTAGAGATTAAAAAATGCGTTTTTTCCGATTTTTTTCGGAAAAAAATGAAAAAATCCGAAAAAAGCATTTTTTTCGTTTTTTGGGGTAAAAATCGTGGAAAATCACTTTAAAAAACTCAGAACACAATTTACATAGCATATACAGTACACACGTAGGTAATTAATAACAACGTTTATCTCATACCAACTCGCAGGGGCGTCACCGATAATTATTGAGGGCGGGTCGGCTGAAATGACCGAGAGAAACGTATATCCGTTTTGTCCTGCGTGCATGCCATTTGCAATCATTTTTAATGTATACTTTCAATGCCATAATACGCAATTTGGTTTGATGTTAGTTATTAGGCTGGTTTTTAGGGCTGGGACAATTTATGAGATGAGCGGATTTGTCCTCGTGAATATCGTTCGCGGTCCGCCTTTTTTCGGACTTCGGCAGGCCATGCTTTAACTTGCTAGCCTCAGCTTGAAAATTAATCATCGCTCAGGGGGGCCTGACGGCCTCCCTGAATGTTTTTCTGAAAATCACTTCTTGACGCCATGCGGCACGCAATCTTGCTGAAACTTTCACTAGCTGATTGACAACAATTGAGTTCGTATGCTGGCAAAGTTTCACTGAAAATTGGTCTGCAGGCTCTTTGAAGAAAATGACGTATGTAAGGACGAACATAGTTGGTGGAAAGTACGGGTAACTAATTTGTAACAAATCGTATAGAAAATAGAGTTTTGCAGCAAAATTTGCTAACAGTTAGTGACAAAGATAGAAAATGCAATTTTAATTAGGAAAGGCCAACTCGGATTTCCGAAATTTTTGGTTTCTTACCCCTAAAAACTGAAAAATGGGGAATCACTAAAAAATTAAAATTTTCAAAGATTTTGAAAAACCGAAAGATACGTGCGATAACTGAATATGGGAAATGCCCCAATACAATTTCAAAGCAATGACTTGCAATAACTATTTGTGATTATTACACTTGTGGCTCCCTAAGTGTAAGAAGCTTATGACGTCATTTTTTATCACCCTTTGGACTTTTTTTGACCAGATACCAGCAAAAAATACATTTTCTGTATTTCTGAGACAAAACTGGTCTAGGGCCAAGCTTTTCATTTGCATTTATCAATTTCTCATTATGAGGTTTTCTGACGGAGAAAAACCGCTATTCTTGATGTGATCGGGTCGAGGTCATTTTCTTGACCTGGAAGTTCACCCAATGACCTGAAACCTAAAAAAATCATACCGTTAGATTCCTTACATGACAGGCAACATGCTGGATCTTACCGCGTTGCTCTATGGTGCTTGGTTTTGAAGTTAACAGGGAATCCTGTCAGCCACCCTCCGTACGGCGAAGGTGGAAAACGGTAAGGCGAGGGTTAATATTGTATGAAGTGGCACTGGGACCAGGAATTACCGTCAAGGAGAGCCTCTGTCATACACTTATTTAATTAATTTTTCCATTTTCCTAATTTGTGTAAGCAATTACGAAACTTGTGCGATGCCGCGAGCGGAGCGAAATTTTTCCAGTTTTGTATGTGAATAAGCTGGATGTTTTACTGCTTCAAAGCTATTTTAACGATAAATTGTTATCTTTCTCGATTACCAGACTCACCATTGTAATACCATTAGTACAAAAACAGTCCGTAGAATAATAGTGGGTATTCACTGATATCCTTTGGGGGGGGGGGCAAAAGATATGTTGGCCCCACCCTTTTTCGCTTGGGGGGGGGCATGGCCGGATTGGCCCCCCCCCCCCTTGGATCCGCCCCTGCGGCCAGCACCCGTTGTTGGCTACAAATCGTTGACCGAGAACTGATCATCCTCAAGGTCAAGCCAAAGTAGGGATTGTTGATACCTATTGAATGCTGGCGAAGGACCCGCTAGGCAGTGGCAGGCCAATGACCCTAACAAGTCCTGTAATGACCCCTGTAAGAGCCGGTGCATTGGAGCTACTGCTTATCTACGTCATGCTGGAAAAGTAACTCCATCCCGTGCGACTACCGACATTTACAGCCTGGGTCTCCCACGGCGATCTAAGCGGGGAAAGCGAGTGACCCTGCCGACAGCCAGAATCGAACTCAGAACCGACGGATACCGGGCCCAACGCTCTACCGACAGAGCCACCCAGGCCCGGGTTCAGCTAGTAAGGAGATTTATTTTTCATCAAATATGTCCCCGCTCTCAACCTTCACTGTGGTGGAGTTCACCTGATGTGGATTGAAAGATTATTAAAAAATGTGTGTTCTGTATTAATCAAGCCAGCTATAAACAGCAAAACACAGATCTTATTCCACACATATACAATCATAGGTCAGAGACCACTCACCACGCCCACTGGTCTTCCGTGGCATGGTTTGGCAGCCCCGCACAACAGACAGAAGAACCTAAAATTTTACTAACACCGTCAAGCGTTTTTACAGAACGGTAAGCAGGGTGCGATACGATCATCTTAAGAACACAGCATATAGGTTCATTTTAACTGCTGGGAGTTATATTGACACTTGACCGCGACATTTATGAACAACACACATACTAAAGGCGTAGGCGATAAAAGTAAACCAGTTGCCAGCCTATAGAACAAGCAATATATTCACCGAACGAGATGGAAACATAGCTTTCACGTATTCGATTAAAACAACGTTTTCCAAAGACGGGATCATTAAATAGACCTTCGTAGCGTATTCGGAAGTACAGCCGTTAGACCTCAGAGTTAGACATCAATATCCCCAAAATTGTCTAGTCAGAAGTCAATTTTGATATCATTAATCGATTTTTTTTTAACCGAAACAGATATAAAACATTATATTTTGTTCCGTCAAATCCTAACATAAACACGAACTGTTGCAAATAATTCATGACACCAAGAAAGGTCACAGACTCACATGTTATGCAAAATGATGCCTCTGCTCACCTGCTAAATGAGATGCATGCGACTTCAGCGGCAAAACATACAGATCATATTCATGGCCTACGAAGAATGCAGCAATACCCACAACAAAACAAGATCATTTACAAAATGTTCATAAGGCAGCACCATCCAGCACCATCCACAGCGCCAGTGCTGAAGCCCTTCGCGTTCGTCGACACCCAGTAAACCAGTTGGGCTATCAAAGCTTAAAAGAAAGGTCCAACTTCCTAAACAAATGTGAGATATTCAGCCAGTTCCGGCCTGTGAGCCTCTTGCTGGTTGCTAAAACGAGACAAAAGTATTGGCAGCGTCCGTGTGTCACTCCTATTCAACCTCACTATCTAACGGAAGCTGTACAGCCGGAAATCGCCGCCAACTAACAGACCAGAGAACTCCCCCATACATCCCGTAGGCTCCACCAGACGACCTCCTCACCGCAGACACACCTTCACACTGCCTAGGACTGAGCAGTGAGCACCACTGTCGCTGTTCTGTCTCGCCACTCTGCCCACGATCGACACGTCCACACGCACACCCGCGTTCTGCGTGGCTCTCAGCCCCTCCCGCGCCGCACCGCCGCGTGTGTCTCTTCACAATCCGGCGCCTGACGGCGGCGCGCCCACACCCGCTTTGTACTTGCCGGGCGCCGGCAGCCAGTGCTCTTGTGCTCCTCACTGCGTGCTCCCGAGCTCCCCTCTGTTCGCTCCTGTTGTTGTTGTTGCTGTTTCCCTCCGTCGGCTAGGAGTCGAACGTAGCCGAGCGGCTCTGGAGGGTTCTGGCAGCTGCCGCCACCCCGCTGTCGCTCCGCAGCTGGTCACGATCAGGTGCTATGGTGCCGAGAAGACGCAGCCGGGTCCTCATCAGCGCGGGGCACCTCCGCAGGATGTGCTCGGGGGTGTCCACCTCTTCCCGGCAGATGAGACACCAAACCGCCCGGCGATCCAACGAGCTGCACTGGAGGCAGTGACTGGATGGGTTCCGGCCGATCCTGTGCAGGTACTGGGCTGAGCCAGACCAGTGGCCCGCCAGGAGCTGGTGAACGTCGGGCCTTCGCTCCTCGACCACGCCGCTCACTTGTCCTCGCGCCTGCCGTTCTTGTTCATGATGCGCCCGGAGACGACGTTGTACTGGAACACGTCCGTGATGAAGGTGCGAGAGCTGGCCGAGCGCGAGGCGGTGCTGGTCGGCCGACGGGAGCTGCACAGTAGGCGCCGGTACGCCTCTCGGTACTGACGGTTCGAGAAGGCGTAGATGAACGGGTTGATGACGGCCGACATCCAGGCCAGCACCGAGGCGATCACGTGCAGGGATGGGTAGCGGACCTGCCGGGCGGGGCGGGGCGGGGAGGGGTCGGTCAGCTGCTGTCCACTGAGAGGGCTGCTCAGTGCTCACACTCACACCGCTCGTATTCCGCGATTCGGAGGGCCGTGAATATAGAGGGCGCTCTGGTCGGTCTGAGCTCACCTATCAACAATTGCTTTAAACAGAGAATGGTGAGGCACAACCATTCAGTGACTTCATCCAGCAATTTTGAACGTGAATACGCTTGCTTTATTGTGAATAGTAATTACATTTCCAGAGATTAACAGAGAACATCTTCGCTAAAACGGTTTTCCGCGGTCCGCGGACGGGTGACAAAACTGACTACTCACGTCATCATCGTCGAAAACGTTGACCAGCATCAACGGGAAGAAGCAGGCCAGGAAGGCGAAGAAGATGGTGGCCATCATCTTGGTCAGTCGCAGGTCCTCCTCCCTCGCCGCCTTTTTCTTCTGCTGCTCGTGCTGTACCGAAATGTTGGCCGACCCTCGAGTTCCGTGCATACTGCAGTACAAACACAAAGCTTTAGTTAGTCTACCCAGCTATAGATGTCACTACCAACGCAGATTCTCCGCCTTTTACGCTTCACCTTCATCTCACATCTGTAACATAATAATCGGCCAATCTTGGCCAATTCTCGGGTACAGGCAGGAGTTGACCGACGGTCGGCGGTGTTGGTGTCAGTCGCTGCAGAGCCAAGACGCGCGGACATCGGTCGGGGACGCGCTGATCGGCGGGGCTCGGCTGTCGGACGGTCATGTTTGTTTTGCGCTGGCAGCGGCCCGAATCGGGACCGATACACCCATGTCGCGGCGCGCAACTGCGACGTGGCCGGCCGGCCGCTGCTGTTTACGCAGTTACAGGCCGGGACAGAAACCAGACGACAGGCTCGACTGCTGCACCAGCCCCGCCCGGAGCATATGTCCCGCCCGACTGACCGGCCGGTCCGACAAGTTTTCTAGTTACAGAATTCAGAGAGGCTATTCTGATGCATTGCGGTTAAGCTGTACGTGTACCCGTGTGCGCTATCCCAGTTCGTACCAGGTGATGACTCGAATAGCAGATTCGCAAACATCTCAAACATAAATATTGGCTGACATTTTGAATGTCGTGAGGTCACATATCCTCTCGGGATGGGGAATCTGACGTCAGCTCTTGTTGTTCCACATTCATGCGTGTGTTGATCGGAGCAACAGCGCCGTGTTTGTCACCTTGGCCGCAGTTCGGCGAAGGCAGTCGTCCTCCGCGCACAGTGGCATAAACAGAGGGCTTTGTTTAACCAGCGGGCGCTGTCGTTTCCGCGGAGATGTGGTAAGCACACCGAACAGCGAAAATATACCGGCCGAGTTTTCAGGGTAAGGCCTCCACCTGCTCTCCACCTGCTGAGCTGGAGTTAGCCACACCGTAGTGCTGACTCCCCCCTCCCTGCCAACATATATTCATCCATCTATCTTCATTTCCCACACTATCGCTTCCTTCTCTGATCTCTCTCATCTTCGTCCGGTCGCTCACCCTCCCCTTTTGCCCACCTTTCTCTCGTGTCTTTGGTCTCTTTCCTCAAATACCTTTCCTATTGTTCTCCCGTTTTTATTCCTCTGACATCCCTCTCCACTCCAAGTTTTATCCCATTCTCTTCTACGATACCGCCCATTTTTCATCGTCGTCTTCTTCCAATGTCTCATCGTCTCACTCTATCTCTCCTGTTCATCGTCTCTCGTTCTCTCCCAGCCTCTCCTCACCATTTCCCTTTCCTCTCCCATACCTCCGTACCTCCCATCTCTCTTTCTCGCTCACCTGTGTCCTCGGATAGCTTGCCGGCTGCGGCGGACCTTGATGAAGATGAGCAGGTAGCAGACGATGATGATGACGCACGGGATCAGAATGCCCACCGCGAACAGCATCTTCTTGGGCGACTTGCCGTCCTTCTTCAGGATAGTGCAGGAGAAGGTGGGCTCGTTCAGGCCCAGCTTCCCCCAGACCTCCAGCAGCGGCGGCGTCATCATGGCGAAACTGCCGCACAGACAGACGAAAGGGGCGAATTGGTCAGACCAAAGCAGAGTAGTAGGCGAGGGAAAGTGAAGGGAAAAGTGAAAGGAAGACTCGTAAGCCTCCGGTGGTAGCACGTAATGGGAGTCGTATCAAGCTTAGGGCAATGTATTGTGGAGATCCTCGACTGTTCTGTTTTATACACCACAAATTATAATTATATTTCACCGGTGGAAGGATGACTGACTATCGACAGTCGAAATGCATGCCCTCCCTGCAACAGTCAGAGGATGTGGACTGTGAAGAGCACTACTGAATTCTGAACACGATGAGCGAATGTCACTTCTGAATAACTTTGGTAACATTAGACATCGTGGCCCTTCAAATGAATATTGAAAATCGAAACTGGGAGGATCTCCAAGAAAAAAAGAGTGCCTCCAAAATTATGCTTGAAGACATGGGCGAGGGTAAATTTAGCAATACCATTTCTTTTTTAAGAAACCGCTTGAAACCTCGCCAAGTTGTTAATCATATTATACCACACGGGTCCGGGAATTCTTTGGGACCGAGGTCCGAGCTGAATATTCCGCCAGAGACCGAAGGTCGAGGGCGGAAATTCAAGCACGGGCCGAGGTCCCAAAGAATCATTCCGGCCCAAGTGTGGTATGAAATTTACTACATGCCGCTGAAATGGACCAAATGAAGCCATATTTCCCACCATACTTGGGTTTCAACCTCGGCAACGAAGTTGAATAAAGAAAACCAGAGAGTTCATACAGTCACTCTTTTCTAATTCATACACTCTTTTCACTGTTTTCTAACTCAAGTCCATTAAGTCACTTTTACACTCTTTATACTATTTGCACGAGATTTGGGAAAACATTTCGGCCCGGGGCAGAAATGTTTTCCCAGATCAAATAACATTGGAGCTGAAATGCTATACCGCCCTCACGTGCTAACGTCAAAGGGATATCTCGACATATGGTAAATATCACTACCACATATATCGAATTTCCATGTCCTCGACTTTTCCTCAGTGGCAGTGTGTTTACGAAGACTACAATAATCGAGTACGTTGGGGTGACATAGCTCCATGATGCAAACGAAGTTTAGTTAAACCGTGCAAAGTACAGAGAAACTGCAGCATGATTTAGAGGTGGCTCGTAAACAGGTTGACTTGACATGACTTCTAACGACTAAGCCTGCTAACATGAAAACGATGTTGACTTGTTAACTTGTTGACTTGGCTTGACCTGTTCATGTCGACTTAGAATCAAACGTTCCCGATTTGACTCCAAACTTCTCCGGCCGTGAAACTGAACCTATAAGTTTAGCTGGTGCCCTCAGCTGCCCTGGCCCGCGCGGCGTGATGCGCTCAGCTGGCGACGGTCGGCATCTCCGGACAGTCGGTATACAGGAGGTAACTATGCACACACACACACACTTCCCTGTCACACAACCGGGGACCACTGTCCCGCCTTCCACCGGTGCGCTGTCACCCGGCAGAGCGCCGGAATCCTTCGACACGCCATTACCCGGCAGAGCGCCGGAATCCTTCGACACGTCATTACCGAGCAATTAGTCACCGGCGGAGACACTGCACGCGCGGAATGCCGCCCCGGGCGCCGCTGTTTCCGCGTGGTAACCTTAACCGTCACTGACCTGATCCGTTACCGTTACCGGACTCAGTCCCTGAACTGCGTGCTGCGGCGTCCACAAAGGCCGGCGCTTAATTGTGGCATGACAGCAGCGTGGATGACTCGAGTATAGTTGGCGGCACTGAGGCTGGGAGCTAGCTCGGCGTGCGCGGGCCGAGTTGGGCTGAAGGGCGACGCTGGGTTCGGGTGAAGTCGGGGTCAGAAGCTTACTGCACCCGCCGAGATTGCTTAGGCTACGAGTCTGAGTTATCGCAAACATGGTGAGTTCACTGAAAGCAATGGATCAGGTGAGTGTTTACTGCAAAGATCTGTGTCGGACGGGCCACGCTGCATGATTCGGTGCGGCCGCTAATAGTTGGCAGGTCACCGATATGCACTGATAACTAATTAATTTTCTTCAGATCGGAATGCTCTGCTCATCGTATTTCGATGGGTTTGGTGCCAGATCAGTGAACGTTGGGAACACAAAGTTTGGTGGCTAGCAAAGTTGAGAAGCCATACTTCGAAGCTCCTTGTTTTGGGGTTACTTTACACTCTGATATCAAATCGTCATTTACAATGAGCGGATCAGGGGGCGAGGCAAAGGGCCATGAACCCCAAACCATCTTAAATCGGCGCAAAACTGACACATTTCCTGATGAAGAAAACAAACTAAGCAACTTTTACAAAGGGAAGTTTGTTTTAAATCAGTTTCCAATGCATAAGCAAGCGAAATCGATTAGTTTTCAGATTGAGCCGCAGCCACTGCCCACTGCCACAGCCACAGCTGCCAACGGGGCCTGCGGCACGTACCAGCGCCCACCACGGGGCACACGCGCCTGTGCACTGTCGCACGCGCCTGGCACGCTGCACGCTGTGCAGGGGCGGATCCAGGGGGCAGCGGGGCTGGCAGCCCCCCCCCCTCAATGGAAATTTTGGCGCCCCTGCGCCGAAGGCGCAGGGGCGCTAAATTTTGCGCCAAGGCGCAATCTGGGCGCCACAAGGCCGCCCCCATTCCATGGAGAACGATTAAAAACACCATGGAGGGCCACCCCCAAACCCATGGAGGGCGCCCCAAACCATTAGAGAAGCGCCCCAAAACCCATAGAGAGCCGCCCCAAAACCATAGAGGGCGCCCCCAAAGACCCATGGAGGGCGCCCCCAAACCCCATGACTGTTTCCCTCAAACCCGTGGAGGGCCGCCCCAAAACCCATATAGGGCGCCCACAAAACCCCATAAGGAGGGCGCCTCCAAACCCATGAGGGAGCCCCAAACCCATGGAGGGCGGCCCCCAAACCCATAGAAGGCCCCCAAGCTATTGGAGGAGGCACCCCCCAAACCATGGAAGGGCGCCCCGAAAAACCCATTGGAGAGCGCCCCAAACCCATGGAGAGCGCCCCCTTAAACTCCGCGCACTGCAGGGGGTGGTTCCGCGCGAAACACGAACTTGGCAGGGGGGTTGTTCCGCCCCCCGTGAGATCTCCAAACCTACGCGCAACGTTAACGACAAGGGGAAAACGGCATTGGATAGCTCTAGGCAAGCTCTAATCCGAAAGGTATTTCAGTCTTTTTCTGGAATCAGGTCACAATTGGAGGGTCACCAAGTGGTCACCAAAAGGTCAGATTTTTCCGGTTTAGGACTCTTTTAGGACTCTTTTCCAGAAACCCCCGATTATCTCGGAAACTATGATAGCTAAGAGCAAACAATTAGAGAGGCAATCGATAGCTATTTGAAATTTGCAATCGCACTCAGGTCCTCAAAATTGAGCTCAGATCAATAGTTTAGGCTCCATAGGTCATGAAAGGTCAAAAGTACTGTTTTTAGCAAAACAGTTTTTCGTGAATAGCATGTCACCTAAAAACGATAGGGGAAACATTTTGACGCCATCGTGTTTGTATCATTGATGCGCTTTGAAACATGTATACGGTGACCTGGTAAGGTCAACTTCAAAATTTGACCTAGGTCAAGTCCATTTGGTGACCCAGGCAGGTCATGTGTGGCATATGGGGCAACGCGGCCAGACGAGACCAAACACATTGGTGTCAACTAAATCGTCTCTATCTCTTTTCTATCAAGAGTTATTTTAGCAAATCATTTGCTGATGACCTTCAGATGACCTCAAGATGACCTTGTAAGAAATCACTTATCAACATTGCAACTTGATCATTTTAAAGAATGAGCTAAAATAGCATGAATCCTGAAAGAATAGCACTGATCAATGCATGTTTTCTGAAGGGAAGCATTTGTTTATTTCCCATTACTTATAATGGGGAGGTCAGGAAATTGACCTGACCTTTGTCACCGATCACGAAAAAATCCGAGATTAAACGAATTGTAAGGTACTGATATTCCTATGAAATCCTGCAAGTTTTCAAAACTTTGAAAAGACTGTGGCTTTGCCGAACGCAAACATTTTTTGAAGATGAGGGTCAACTGAACATTGGAAACTTGTGACCTGAAACCTGGAGATGACCTCAAGTCAAAACTTTTGAAAGTGTGTGTAATTGATGCCCAAACAGTTGACAAAATTTGGCGGCGGCTGCGTCGCCGCCGTTTTTTTGGCGCTAACCTCCCGAAAAACCTGAGGGGGGCGGAAATCAACCCCCCTGCAAGTGGGCGGCGGTTTTAACCATGGAGGGCGCCCATTTCCGGAAAGTGGATCCCCGATGCCCAAACAAGCATTCTGAAACTTCAAGAACTTCGGAAGGGCGCCCTCAAAACTCGGAAGCGCGCCCTCGAATGCTAATTAGTTATTGCACACCAAATCTGAGGAGGGCGCCCAAATCTGAGGAGGGCGCCCCCCCCCCCCAAAAAAAAAATGGTGGTCGCCCTCAGATTCATGAAGGGCGCCCTAATCCCATGGACGGCACTCCCAGTTTTGGGGAGGGAGCCCCGATGCCCAAAAAGCACCCCATACTTGGAAGGGTGCCTCGAAACTCGGAAGTGCGCCCTTAAACAAGATGAGGTGCACCCCGAATCTAAACAGGGCGCCCCCAAACTCACAAAGGGTGCCTTCAAGCCGGAGGGCATGCCCTCCAAAATCAGAGCATTAAAACAGGTTTAGATGTGTTCACAATAATGAGTTATTTTTGCGCGACACTGCAATTTTTTCATTACCCACCCCCCCGCACGGGTCGCCGCACCTCCAATGACCAATGGCCATGGCCACTCATTAATCCAGGGGAAAAACTGCCCCTTCCAACAGAACGTTTGGGGGCATTTAATGCATAGCATGCCCCCACGCATTCCTCCAGTGGACTTGTAAAAAAGCGATAAGTTAGCTCGCAACCCTGATATGGGGGGAGGAATCTGCCCCTACCCGGATTTTCTAAATAACTTGAAACAATTAAACTAACATACAATAGCCGTTTTTCCAACAATGGATTATTTTGCCACGAAATGTTTTAAAAACATTTTTTTTTTAATGTTTTGTTAGTACGCCGTTTTTCACGAATGGAACTAATTTGCGAGAAAATGTTAAGACCTCGCCCTACGGTCCCCGTAGAGCAAGGTTTTTAAAACAATTTGTTTTTTCTTTCAAATTAGTCCATCGTGAAACGGCTTCTACTAAAAACAATTTTAAAACATTTTAAAAACGTTTTAAAAACATTTCGCGAAAAATAATCCCATCGTGAAAAACGGCTATTATATCCGAAAGTGAACTTGCAGTAGCTTATACTACATCATTCTAAATTGAAACCAACATCTCCTATGAAAATCGATATAAACAGGGCGGATCCCAGGTGCGACATGGAGCGAAAGGGGGCTCTGGCCCCTGCGTATCCCAAAGCTCCTGAAACTATTATTTGCACGTCTTCCCTAAAAATAAGGTCGGACCAAACGGTCGCCTCTGCAAATTTTTATCGTAAAACTTGCCTTTGCGGCAGTCAAAAATCCAGCTATTAAAAGTCAAAAACGGGAAAATTTTGCGCTGCTCCGCGGCATGACACCATTTGCAATTGCATATACAAATATCGAAATTGGGAAAATTAATTGCATTAGGTGTCTGGTTAAGAGGCTCTCCCTGGCGATAATTGCTGGCCCCAGGGACCCAATATCTGACATCATAGGTACCGAGATGTGTAACCAGGAAAAGTGGATACCTGAGGCTTGGCAACCCCACCTTCACGGTCTGGTTTCAAATATAAAAATTTGAATTTATTCACGACCTAAAATCAAATTTTCACGCACGCCGCTTCGGCGGCGTCCACATCAGTGAACCATCTCGTAACGACAAATTGTCATCGTTTTCGGTTTGTCGTAAACGCGGAAATTTGAATGTATAACAATTTTAAGTTAATCCTTTACAATGCCCACCTTATCCTCTACATCGTTATAATATTTCTGGGGTTTATACAAATATTGAAAAATTCAATGAATGAAAAAAATGAAAAATGAAAATTTATACAAATTAGTGAAAATCAATTGCATTAGGTGTCTGAATGGAGGTCTCCCTGGCAGTAATTGCTGGTCCCAGGGACAATATTGACATCAATATCGAGAATTGTGCATACCAGGAAAAGGGGTTACCCTACGAGGCTTGGGCTCCACTCACTGTTTGGTTTCATATTCGAAATGTTATATTCCATCGACCTAGAATCAAAATTTACGCCACTTTCGCGCAATCACATCAGTGACCATCGTCATTTAGCAAACCCCCATCGTCATAGTTTTCCGGTTCGTCGTAACGCTGCAATCGAATGAATAACAATTTAGCGTTTTTATGATGTATTTTTACCATGCCCACCTTTCCTCTACATGGCGCTATATATTTCTGGGGTTGATACAAATATCGAAAATTGACAAATTATTGCAATTAGGTGTCTGGTAGAGGCTCTCCCTGGGCGGTAATTGCCTGGCCCAGTGTCCATATCTACATCTAAATTCCGAGATTTGCACCAGGAAAGGGGGTTACCTGAGCCTTCGCTTCCCACTCTCGGTCTGGTTTCAAAATAAAGTTGATTTTCCATGAACCTAAAATCAATTGTCACAACATACCGCCTTCGTTGGCGTCACATCAGTGGCCATCGTCATAACGAACCCACGTCATGGTTTTCGGTTCGTCATAATACTGATATTGAAATGAATACATTTTTAATTTTTATCCTTTACCAATAGATAACACTTGTTATAATCTACCCTGTTTATATATTGCCTTTACAATGCCCACCTTATCCTCTAACCACCGCTATATGTTTCTGGGGTTTATCAGGCAAACCCGTACAAAATTTTTTGGCGCCTCTTTGCGGTAAACACATATACACATACAATATAACAGGAAAGCCCCACATATGAAATGCTGAAGGGGCTTCAATAAAATAACGGCAGAAAATTGGAGTAACATCTTTTTCTTCATTTCCAACCGACCTCCCCATTTTACAAATTATCGGCGACGCCCCTGTGTACAGCTGAAGATGGGCTGATCACTGATAGAGCGCTCCCTGTCCCCCTCGCCGGTCAACCAACATCCTCCGCTGACGGCCTGCCTTTCCCTCACCCCTGCTCAACAATTTGTGAAATATTGCCACTGGATTTTGAATCCCTTTCCCCAAGCCAACAAAATCCTGCTGCACCTATGGATATCAGTACGTTGGGAAAATAACGTTTTATTGGTGTCATGGCATGCGATTTTTGGCGTAAAAACGACAAATGTTTGACAAATCTACAACATCGAGTATTTAATGCAAATTGCAAATTTAAAACGTCAAAGAAAGGAAATGACATTTAAAAAACGTCGATCTAAGATTAGCGTAATTTTTAACCCCTAAAACTCAACAAAATATTGTTTTTTCGATAAAAAAATACATGGCGCCCCCCTCAGGCGCAAAAAGAGGCGCCCCCTGGGCCTTCAGCCCCCCCCCCCTCAATGAAAATCCTGGATCCGCCACTGACGCTGTGACCGGCGGCACAAGTCTACCTCAGTCAGTCTCTCACCTGAACAGCCAGACGGCCAGCACCATGGCCACGATGCAGGGGAAGCGGTAGATCTTGCTGTACAGGTGGTTGTGCCCGATCAGGATGTACCTGCGGGGAGAAGCGGGAAATGACGTCACTCCCGGGTGGTCAGACGGCAAATGGAGGGAGAAGGGGGGGGGGCATTGACAGCGGCCGCCCGGGACGACGGCCAAGGCTACAGCATTGCATACTCATGAGAACAAACGACTGAAGAACGGGTGACGTCATCGTCAGCTGACGTGACATCGCCATCAGCTGACGGGCGGCCTGGCGGTAACTCGTGCCAATGTTAAACAAATAAGGCGTCCGTGCACCCGTCCGTGTGGGAGTCATGGTAATGGGTGACAATGCAATACAGAGGGCAGGGCAGCCAAGGCCTCTGGAGCGGAGTTGCAGAATTCTGGTCCCAGCGTCCCCCAGCGCTGGGACCAGAACTGGTCACGGCCGTGACTGAGGCTTGTGACCGGGAAGGCCAGCGCCATTAGGGCTAGCATCTGGAGCGCCGTGACTTAGAAGCTGTGAGCTTTGCCAGCTCGATTCCGGTGGCCGTGATTTGAGCTTCACCAAGGAATGATGAGTTTTTTCGTGGCCCTCTATTCTGGAGCGAGGTGGTCGATGGGTAGACAGCATGTGAGGGTCAAACGGGCAGGAGGACAGGGCGGGAGACGGTTGTGGTGTGAGCTTGGGTGACATCTTTAAGTAGAGAGAAGGCGGACTGCACCCCTGCCCCGACAGTCTCCGGGTCTCCAGTCGCGAGAGGTCCGGCTGGATCGGCAGACGGGGTCCGGCTGGATCGGCAGACGGGGTTCGGCTGGATCGGCAGACGGGGTCCGGCTGCATCGGCAGACGGGGTTGGAGCCGGGTTCACCGATACTTGACCTCGGTACTATATCAGAGCATGTAACATCATGCACCTCGGCTACATGCACGCCACATCATCGCGGGATAGCATGACGGAACCCAACGAAACCAGCTCCGAAATGGGTTTATAGGCTTGATAGGCATAGCCTCTGTAGGTAGAGCGTTGCTAAATTGCATACTGATGTTACTTAACAAGTCTGTATTTGCATCGTGATTGATAAATGCGCCGTTATTCATTTCATACTATCCTTCATAAGATAAATGCTTCTTAATTCCCCGTAATGAGGCACTTTCACACCAATAATGCTAAAAATTGATGATGGATGGCTGTGATAAATCATATCAAGATGGGACCGTAAATACTTGAAAATATTATTTGTCGTGCTTCTCCGCTGTCACGTCACTCTATCCAATTAGCAAAGCGAACTCAACCTCTGCTTTATTCCCCCACTGTCGGCGAGCTGATACCGAGAACAGATCACGAGTCAGACTTCACAGCTTCTGTTTTCTATCCACCGCCCTTCCATAGCTACTGGAAAACTCCCTCCCCACACACTGAGAACATCGTCACCGCAGCTTCTTTCAATCACTCCTATCTGCTGCGGACTGACGGCCCTTTCTATCGACTGCGGCGGACTGACGCAGAGGAATCTTTTCACCCGATAGGAAATACGGTGATTGTGTGGCATCTGCCAGAGTGACTCCAGATCACCGGCATAGATCGGCCGTGACAGAATGCTTAGAGAAGCTGTGCCCGTTCTGCGGCCAGTTCAATATCCTCCCGTCACAAATGTCAATCACTAATCAGCTTCAATCAGTTTCGGAACCAGCCAGAAGAAGTCGCGACTAATTGATTTTTCCCACCAAAATAGAACTGGCGAGAACTTAGCAAATTTTCATAATTTTGTAGTGCATGTAATACAACAAACGTGAGAGTATTGCAAGGCATCTAGATTTAGATCTACGAAGGTTAAAACGCGCACTGGAGGGGGTGGGACACTTTTGTACTTGTGTGCCCCCCCCCCCCCACATGTTTTTCGTGAATATCACGAAAACGAAACAATGCAGGGCGGTGTTTCTTGCGCGACATTTACGGCAACACAATAGCAGATCGTGTGATGTAAAAAATCGTTATCGTTATCGTTCTCGTTCGCATTTGTTGAGTTATATGGATTTTAATTCAAAAGTGGCGCCCAGAATCGAGGTCGGCGAAGCGATATCTTCGGAGCTAACAGTCAGATAGGAACGATTCAAGCACCAATCGGTAGCCAATGTCCATGTTCATCCCCGGACACAAGTTAAGACAAATTGCTTGTGATCTGTGACATCACAGAGGTCAAATTCCCAAAATGGTGACATGTGGACAAATTTGACCTTTGTGACCTCGTTTGACCTTTAAGATATTGACCAAAGGTCAATTAAATTTCAGGAAATGTACATCATGATAGGATCTACCTACCCTGTACGTTTGATTGTTTTAGATTTCATACTTTCTGATATCTCGGGGGGAGGGCACTAAAGTGCCCTCAGTGCGCGTTATTGGCATAGTGCGCGCTCTCCAGTGCGCGTTATTGGCATACCCCCTCCAGTGCGCGTGTCAAACACTATGCCTACTGGGTGTTTTGACATGTTTCAAAATCTACATTCTTGACCGTCCGCTCCGGCCCAAAAGAGACTTGGTGCAGGACCACTTCTCTCCATCCAGGGCTGACGGTGACAGCCTGACAGCCTGTCCCTCTCCATCCCGGGCAGACGGTGGCTGTCGGGCGTGGTACATACCACGGGCGGCAGTCTGACGCGGCGGACGGCGGGGCCATGGCTAAATAAGTCGCCCTCAGCCGACTCTTTTCGGTCTGCAGGCCGTTGAGTCAGACGCGGTTCCTGGACCAGGCCGCGGAGTCTGACGCAGTTCCTGGACCAGGCCGCGGAGTCTGACGCAGTTCCTGGACCAGGCCGCGGAGTCAGACGCAGTTCCTGGACCAGGCCGCGGAGTCAGACGTGGTTCCTGGACCAGGCCGCGGAGTCTGACGCAGCTCCTGGACCAGGCCGCGGAGTCAGACGTGGTTCCTGGACCAGGCCGCGGAGTCTGACGCAGTTCCTGGACCAGGCCGCGGAGTCTGACGCAGCTCCTGGACCAGGCAGCGGAGTCTGACGCGGTTCCTGGACCAGGCCTGGCGAGGCTCGAGGCCCTGAGACGAGTTATCATATACCAGCCATCTATAATTCAGCACAACGCACCGTCCCTGAAGAGGTGTGACGAGAAGTGTGAGTAGAATGGAGCAGGTACTCACTCATATTCAGTATTGTATGTACATCACACACACACACACACACACACACACACACACACACCCTAGTAGCACACAGCACTTTCACGACGTCGTGACAATGTTTTCACGGCGTAATTACGTCGTATGAACGTTGCCATGAAGTTGTCAACGTTGTCGGAACGTTGTGGCAGCGTTATGCGCTACTGGGGCAGATGATCAGAGCAGTGCTGCTTTGCACAGTGATATGGCAGGAAGGAATGCAACTCCATTAACAAAAGGCCATTCGAGAAAGGTATTCAATTCATGTCCAATGAGCATATGTGAGATTGGGACAATGGGATGGGGACATTCTGACAGTTATCAGTCATCAGTGATATGCGCCCTGCTTCAACAATATTGAAGTGAGCTCAGAGTCAACAATACTTGAAAACCGTAATTTGACGGCCATCTCAGTTTCTGACAGACAGTAGACAGCTTTGGTCTTTGTTTCGGTGACGGCCAGAAGCGTTATCTGATATCCGATGTCACATTTCGTCGCCCGGCAGTGGAGACGGTTGGAATATATTCAGATATGCCTGCCTGGACCCCCCCCCACCCCTTTCCCTGTTGTTCACCCGCCCTTGTACCGAGAGCGGAGAGGCGAGGCACTCACAGGCGAGCTTGGCGTAGTAAGCCGGCTGAATGGACACAGATGGATTTTTTCCATAATACACACTACAGCGAGATAGCGACCGTCATCATGATGATGATGGTGGCGATGATGACGATGAGCAGGGATGACCCTCAGAGGAAAACTCACATCACGCCACCTGTTGGCGAGCGTTCAAATGACAAGGCCGATTATGAGTAGGCGTGTTTCGTCAGTTGTTCAGGTGAAGTGCGATTCTCACATTCAGGTTCTGCTGATTGCAGTTCGGCTTATCGACTCTGGGCGCTGCGAGAGCCGACGTGATTCGGCGTGCTAAGGTCACGAAGATGGCTCGATTGAGTCCTCTCGACTCACAATTGGCTCGTTTCGCACTGCAAGTCACGTGAGCCTCAGCTGACACCTCGTGCTGTCAGGGAGGGACCTGAGGTCTGGGACGGCGAAGACGGAGCCCGAAATTGCGTCGGGTAGTCGGGGGATGAATCAGGGAGGAGACAAACCTTTCATCTCACAGTGTTTACATTCACGTGTAGGAAGGCTCCGTGATGCTGATAAAAAGCTAGCCTTGTTTTGCTTGATAAGTAAGATACAGATTACAGACCACTTGTGGCTAAAGCGAAATGCTTCCCGGTTTATAAGAATGAAAAACAGAGCATGTATTCATAAATATGGTAAACTCCACCATCAGCAAGCACAAGGCGGAATCGAAGCACAGGCTTTGCTTAACTTGATAGTCAAATATGTCTGAATTAATGAAGTGGCCACTCGTGACTCGTCACCTCTTGTTTGTGCCCCAAAGCCAAAAGAGTCTGATTATTGAACTGGTCTTAAGCGTGCCGAGAATACAGATGGCCGTACTCGTATGTTGTCCTCGGTATAAAACTCTTGGAGTGCTGATACCCAAACCTCACATCGTGAGGCCTTGAAGCGGCAATTGAGAGAATATGGTGAATTAGAGTGGTATAGTTGTTT
Source organism: Semibalanus balanoides (assembly GCA_014673585.1). Classification (NCBI taxonomy): domain Eukaryota; kingdom Metazoa; phylum Arthropoda; class Thecostraca; order Balanomorpha; family Balanidae; genus Semibalanus; species Semibalanus balanoides. Next base: position 170,805 of record VOPJ01012688.1, read on the forward strand.
TTTAACTACAATTTGGACACATTTCATTTAAATAGCGAGCGGAATTTATATCTGCACTTCATATAATTCAACTGGGAGATCTCAATTAGAGCAACGGGCGAGGGCATCGATATCGAGACTAAGGTATCATGTATTGTATAAGCAGTTGTGCAGACCATAACCCAACCACTCGCTCGTCTCCCGGTTTGTTTTGTTTCACGCACGCGTCCAAGCCACAGCCAGTGGTTATTTCTTCGGCAGCTGAAGTGTGGAGCGCCTGCCCAACTTGTGGGCTGCGATAGAACTAAAAACCTCTTGCCTTTCTCAGGCACCAGCAGGAGAGTCGTGTTACCACCAACAACAGGTGTTACCATATCACATGTCAGAATTACTCTGCTGTGGGGGGAAACAAGAAAGCACCGGCGGTGGCCGCTGAATGTAAGGTGCCGAATGAAGCGCACGGAGCCGCATCCTGCTGTAGTTGTGGTGTTGTTGGAATCGGTATTTAGCCAGACGGATGCGATCCTCACTGTCGAGCTATGTATTATTTGCAGTTAGCTAATGCTCTCTTGCCGCGGGAGTGTTTGTGATAATATTTACATACACGAACTGATCTAACGATAAACAATGATTCTACGTTAGACCCAGTTGGCAGACACCTTTCGATGAGTACTACAAGATCACCGAATACGGCATGCACAACGCTCTATGGCACGCAAGATAAATTAATCAAAGCAGGCTATGTTCATCGACTAGTACTTCCACTGTTGTTTCGTGGGAGAACAGGTCTTGAATGAGCAGGCAAACACCTCGACGATTAGTGGCCGAATGAAGGATTCCGAACAAAAAATTTCGCGTTTGCCCTTGGCGACCCCAGCAAAAACGGGACACCTAGCCTCTGTTGTATCTAGCCTCTAGCATGCATCTAGCTGAACAGGATTGCGTTCGCCTCGTGCAATTAGATGAATAAACCGGCGTGCTACCTCTCGCCTAGTTTACTACGCCTCCATCTTTCGAAACAGCGTTCCCGAGCACATTTTGGTTGCATAACTATTATTCTCAAGTTGGCTCCACTTTTCGCGGCCAGATTTGACGCCCGAATACCGACCCCCGAGTGCTGGCTCAAGAAAGGGCACCGTCCACACTCTTCATTGCAGAAGTATCCGACCTGACTCATACACCGGACTCCTCGCTCCCGTTTTGTATTACACCTCGCGTCTCTGGAATATATCTATGCGTAGAAAACAATAAGCCAATGCTAGTGTAGAGTACCAAAGAATACAGAATAAGAAAAAAAAAAAAAACATAAAGCGACTAATGCTTAAACGTGACAGTATTCTGCTAAAACAAACAAAAGAGCATTAGCGGCTTTCGTCTCTGCCGATCACCTGTCTCACGTTCCTGCAAGTTCCCGACACGCCGCTTACACTCATCCCAGCAGTGAGAAAATGATATGGCTGCGGACAAAAGCTGGTGCATAGAGCTCCGTGGACACCGCATGAATATGAGAACAACATGCACATAGGCGCCGTGAAATGGTAACCGGCGCCGTTCGCCCCTCCGTCGTGTTGTATTTATTTGCCTCGTTTCGGATATACCGATCCGTATTTGAAATCCTACACGGAATGGACAAAAAATGGGGCATTTTATCTCTCTGTAAGCTGTTCGGGAAGTGCAACGAGCCTTTACAAATGCAACTGTCACGCCTCTCTCAGCCGGCCCGCTGGGCCTTCACAGAGTAAATCCACGCGGACGGCAGGAACCTGAATGACGCTGCCTAAAGTCAACTAGAAAGATAATACGTCTCTTGGCCTTGCATTCGACTCTTTCATGTTGTGGTAATTGAGCAGTCAGATTCCTGTCCGCATCTCTCCGCAACACCTCGCCGGATGTCTTCATTGTCAGCGGCAGAGATGAAAATAGCTCACGGTATTATTCTTGAAATGGTTTAAAACTGCGCCTAGGATAATCCCGCACTCTGGATGGAGGGGTAATTCAGCCCCTACCCCCATCGGCGTCGGCGGCGGCAGGGGTGGGGTGACTGGCGTGGGAGTCGCTGCCTCTGTCGGCTGCCCTGTCCGGGCTGTCAGGGCCGTTACTACCGTCGGTGCCCGACGCCACCAGACACCTTATCCTGACCGTCCTGTCGAGCTCATCCTAACCATTCTATTGACCTAGTCCTGACCGTCCTTTCGACCTCATCCTGACCGTCCTATCGACCTCATCCTGACCATCCTATCGACCTCATCTTGATCAACGCCGCGCCACCTCCCACCTCAGCTGCCGCCGTTCCCTCTCGGACGTCACAGTGAGGACGACGACAACGACGAAGATAGGTGGCTTTGTGGCTCATGTTTGGCACCCGAATGATATTGAGTGGTCAGCAGTGAAAAATGAGGCCATGAAAGATAAATTATCGGCAAATTGGGGCATGATCTTTTTGGATTTGAGAGTAGCCAAATAATGACGGATAGGTTTGTCGTTAATTATTAGGCCACTGTTTAATGCAACGTTGAAACTACCCTACACACGATTGGTTCTAACAACTTTTAGAGTTTCGGTATACAAAATGGTGTATAAGTATATGGTGACGAATATTTCAGTGCAATAATTGCATCTTACACGTGTCTTTTTATGCGATTAGACTTACGTAATAACCTTAAATTTTATCATCATTTGATAAAAAATTAAGTTACTAGAAAGACATCAAACAAGCTCAGTTGGGCACGGACCACAGACTATGGGTGTGTTCATCAATCAATCAATTCCTATCACATAAATCAAATTTATGCAATACCGCGGACCTTGAAACACTATGGGCGTTTCAAGCGGTCTTAAAAAGTTTTTTTTTGTAAACTTTATCAAACTACCTGTTAGACATCGATTTTCATAAAATCCAAAGTTAACCAGTGTAATTTGCTAACATCAGATATGAGCGATCGAGCTATCCATCTCAGTCTATTCCAGTCGTGCGTAATCCCCAAATAGATAATTATATTTCTATCTGAAAAAGTCGATCGTTAGTTCCTTCTAATGGTGCGTAAGGGGCGTAATTTCCTCCCAGCTATGGAGGAAACCTGTGACGGCAGTTAACTTCGAATAACTCCACGTTGCCTCAATCAGCGACATAACGTGTAATTAATTTCATTTCACGCATTTTTAACGCCGACGCAACACGCCCCAATTTCCTTGACAGGCAGAAAATCAATCGGCCGATTAGAATGTGTTTTTCATTGTGGTCTCACAGCCAGCTCGACGCCCTTCCCGACCGACGCAGCGTGGTCTTCAGAGCGCAACACGTGTCAGGAGATTGGACAGGCGTCAGGGTCTTTGTCACACGGCTCGCTGCCAGTTACACCCCTCTGATCGCAGGCGGAATCTCCCGCCCAGAGACAGCTAAATGACAGCACGCCCGCTCATCATATTGTCTGGTAGCCGAGGGACGAGGGTTGGTGGTGTGCACAGAGGTTAGGCGTCCCCAGCTTGTGAGACAATGCTCGCGAGGATTATGTCGATCAATTGAAAATGAAGGCACATTGCAGCAACTGGTATTTATGTTTATCGCCATGGTTATGAATTGTTAAACAGTACCTTCCACGTGCTTTCTCGGTAGGATTCCTTTGAGGGTGGGAGCTATGAGCTCGCGGACCAGACCAAGTATGAAACGACCATAAAAAATCCAATGGGAATTATCCCACATAGCCCATCAAATAAACCCATCAAGTGCCACATTCCGGAATACTCCAGTCACAGAAATTCAGCCTCAAACCAGCCCAGCCCTGTGAACAAGACTGGGAGAAATGCCAAGCATTCGGCTGCAGGGAGAACTGAAATCACCTCCCCAATCATCGCCAAGCCACAATCTAGTGCCCCGGGCTAGTCTCGCCACTGTATACCTCCAGTCAGTTCCGTCGTATATGGGCTCTGGGCAGCGCATCGCTCCGAGACCGAGGTGAAAACATTGAACATGTGAACCGTTTACAGCAGTGTTCACAGGGAGAACAGCACACAGCGGGCCTCACAGACACAGCGCGCCTGTGAGCTAAGAAGCCCACAGGAGAGCAATGATTCTGTGACCCGTCTGTGACCCGTCTGTGACCCTCTGTGACCCGGCTGTGACCCGGCTGTGACCCACCTGTGTCCCGCTTGTCAACCGCCTGTGATTCCCTGCAGCGTTGTGCCGGCCTTGGAGCGTATGACCGTCATAGAGCAAGGACAGACAGATCATAGAGCGAGGCAGGCTGTGGCGTGCCGCCTGTGCCCGGCAGGGTGACCCGGCACAATCAGCGCACTGTACCCCCGCATTAAACCAGCCCACCCGCATGGTCCGGCCTGACGTGACTTCATACCGGCCAAGGACGGTCGTCTGCCCCCCCCCCACCCCCACCCTGCACGCTGGCATGAATGGCGTGCTCTCCACCGGCTATGAAGCCTAAAAGGCATGAGGCGGGTACAGGGGTACAGGATACAGTGGGTACAGGGATACAGTACAGGGGTACAGTGACAGATACTCTCCGAATGCGGCGAGCAGAGCCGATTTTGTCCCGTTTTATTTGCGGACAGCATCTTGAAGATTGAGCGCTCTATTGGTATCTTAGATAGGAATAATCATTCATACCGTTTAATCAATAATCAACCAATGACAGGACTACTCCGACTACATGTTCAGGAAGATATTATCAAGAAGGAGATCGAAGCGCAGAGATACGGAAAAGTACAACAGATACGACATGATGATTGATGATGATGATGATGATTGGGGTTTGGGGCGCCGTAACTGCCAGGTTATGTGGCACCCAGCACGGCAGTCGGCAGTCGCCAGGTACAGCTGTCGGCAGTCGCCAGGTAGAGTCAGCAGTCGCCAGTAGAGTCGGCAGTCCCAGGTAGAGCTGTCGTGCAGTCGCCAGGTAGAGTCGCCAGTCGCCAGGTAGAGCTGTCGGCAGTCGCCAGGTAGAGTCGGCAGTCGCCAGGTAGAGTCGGCAGTCGCCAGGTAGAGCTGTCGCCAGTCGCCAGGTAGAGCTGTCGGCAGTCGCCAGGTAGAGCCGGCAGTCGCCAGGTAGAGTCGCCAGTCGCCAGGTAGAGCTGTCGGCAGTCGCCAGGTAGAGTCGCCAGTCGCAGGTAGAGTCGGCAGTCCGCCAGGTGAGAGTCGGTCAGTCGCCAGGTAGAGGCTGTCGGCAGTCGCCAGGTAGAGTCGCCAGTCGCCAGGTAGAGCTGTCGGCAGTCGCCAGGTAGAGTCGGCAGTCGCCAGGTAGAGCTGTCGGCCAGGTGTTGGGCAGCCGACACGAGCCAGTTACAGCCACTACTCCGACCAACGAGCCGTGTCGGCCAGAGGCAGCCCTGTATGCGGCCGTCAAACAACTGCTTCCTCCCTCCCCACACCAGCGCGGTCGTTGTTGGTTCGCGCCATCACAGTGCTAACGGCGCGCGCTAACTCGATTACGTCAGGTCATTGTGGCGAGGGCGCTAAGCGGGTCACGTGACCTGCTGCGGCTGGCGCGGTGCTCTGAAGCCGTGGGTAGAGCAGATACTGGCAGACAAAAATATGAAACATCAAAAAGGTTCGGGAGTTTTCGAAAAGCAGTTTGTAGTTCACTTCCTAAAAATAATGGAAATTACCAACCACTCTAAGATATCAAAAGTTCGAGGACTTGGAAACTTCGTATTTTATATTTTATTAACAGCCTTCCGTGTGCCTCTGCGTGATGTAATTTCACAAGTTCGATGCGTATTATCTTGTAGTCGGTGTCATGTTCTAATCAGCGGCGTCGCGTCGGTGGCCGGCGGTGGGACTGGTAGGGTGTCGACAGTGGGACTGGTAGGGTGTCGGCAGTGGGGTCATCCGAGGGTGCAGACGAATGGACAGCAGACGGGTCATCACTCTCACAGGCGGCGAACACGTGTCGACTGGTCACTGGTCACTGGTCACTGGTCAGTGAGGCGGCAGTGATGGACTCCGGACAGGCTATCTCCCTGCATCCGACTACAACAAACGTCCGGTGACCAGCGGAGCGGTCAGCAGGGTGTGAACGCCCTTCCAATACACGGTCAACGGAGTGCGGCTGATGGAAACGACAGGAGAACAGAGGAATGGTGGTCGGCCGGCCGGAGGTAACAGGGTACTCATCGCTGCGAGAGCGCCAGGTATGCCCAATCATCGTATGACGCTGGTCGGACGCTCTCGGCAAAAAGAGGACGCTCTCTCCTCCACTCGGCCCAGCGCAGAGGACGCCTCTCCTCTGCTCGGCCCAGCGCGGCGCACGGCAGAGAATGAAGATAGCTCCGCAATCCGATACCAGCCATGGCATCAATTCTTGCTCCGTTCCACCATGCCAGTCTAACAAGATTTATTTGGCACCAGGCCGGACGAAACGGCTGGTCATGGCCGCTGGTTACAGCACTGAGACGGTGCCAGCGGCCAGCGCCCATTCCAGGGCACCTGGAGTGGGCCCAGAATTCTCCTCTCATGTCGCGGTCCAGCCCTCCCTCCCTCTCGGGTCACGGCTAAACGCACCGCACCGCACCACCACCGCCGCCGGCGCAGCGCTGAGAAAATAAACCAGCACCAGCGGTACTGACGACCTGCTGCTGCCGCTGCTGACGTCACTCATGACGTCACGAGCAACACAGTGTCAGAAGAGTGGTCCATTGTTTCAATTTTTCTGAACTTGGAAGTTATGTTCCCGACAGTATTTTTTTCTAGTCTAAGGGTGCAAGTGGCTGACAAACATAAAAATAGATTGAGACTTGACTTTCCGAACAACAACCGGAAAGCGACAGTGAGGTGACACAAATTGTTAGCAAAAATTGTAAAGTGGACCCTCCAAACTCCAAACATGCGATATTTCTGTAATTATTTAGGGGGGAAATTATACTTTTCAAAAAATACACTTTTTAACCTTTCAAAAAATGCGCATCCAGGTTATAACTCCGTCACCGATTATATCGTAAGACCCTGACCCTGACTATCGTCATCGGGGCCATGTATTGTATAACCATGGGACACTACAAACAGTAAACACGTTATACGGCAATACGTTAGACAGAGACTTTAGCCCAGTCTTCCATATACACATACACAGTGATACTAGATACCTTTTGAACACACGACCCGGGAGTCTCGGTCACCGAATGACGTCGAGACCATATCTGTACAGGATATACGTCTAAGTCAAAGTTGTCCAGACCATTTGTGTATAGGATACACGACTGAGTCATGACCATAGTCCATATCTGTACAGGATATACGTCTCATGATTCATCAACTTTCCACATCATAATATATGCATACATTGGCATATATGAAAATAGTATGTGTAGAAACGCGCATAAAAATACGCAAAAAAGACTGGCATACGCATTAACCCACGCTTGACCGGTGGGATAGTGCCCCTCCGTGCCCCTGTCGAAATAGTGCCCCTGTCGAATATTCGCGATAACTTACAAACCGTTCAAGATATCATCAAGATACCTGAAACTTTCAGTACCTTCCACCACATCAATTATGCATCGGTTGGCCTAAATTGGGAAATGTTTCTTTTTTGTTGTGGTATACTATATATATATATATATATATATATATATATATATAATATATATAACTATAATATATATTTGGTAAATGTAGGGAGCAGTTTTCTTTGAGAACATGGTTTCATTAAAAACGACAGCATATCTCTGGCATTTATCTCCTTTTTGAGAGGGTCTCGATCTTCCGATTAAATGCTTGTCATTCGTTAGAGAAATTACTAAGGAATACGTGCCTATATTTATATTGTAACGTTGTCGTTGCTGTTCCTCCAACAGTCATCAGACATAGGCACAAATATACACAATAAAAATAATAATGGCAAAAACATTCGTGAAGTCGCGTCGGTTCGAACAAGTTTCCCTAACGATGACAAGCCATTTAATTCGAAAGATCGGAGACCTCTCTAAAAAGGAGAAAATGCCAGATATTGCTGTCCGTTTTTATGAAACATATAATAAATATATATATATATAATATATATATATATATATATTACTCCTGTTTTGTGAACGCTCATGTTTCTCGAATTTAGCGATAAAATCACTCTATTTTTAAGCAGCTATAAAAAGTTACATTTTATGATAAACTAAAAAAATTCAAATCTGAAAGATAAGAAATTACATGTATTAAACTGCAATCTCAAAATGTCAAAAAAATATCCCTCGAATTTTGTTGATTTTTTTGGGGAAAAACCTGTGTCTTATCGAAAACCGAAATATATGTGATATAGGGGTGTTCAAGCAACATATTAACCAAATTTTAAAATAATATCACCACTTATGACTTAGTAATAGCCTTGCAAGCACAACCAACTATATGCGAATTTAGCAATAAAATCACAAAAACATGGAACAGTTGTAAAAAGGGGGAAATTTAAAGATAAACTGGAATAAAACAATATCAGATAGACAAATAAATGTTCTCCAACAAAAAACAATCTCAAAATTGGGACATTTACATTTTTAACACCCACATTTTTTGCGAAAAATATGAAAAAACGAAAGATTTATGTGAATGCAATGTGTTACAACAATATACAAACCAATTATCAAATAAAGAGGACCATTTTTACTAAGAAGGCCTAAGAATGGTAACTGATGACGTAATACTTTTAAAATTGCGTTTTTTTACAAGATAAAGACAAATAAATGTCACAATGTATTTATGAGACAACACTGATCTAAAAGCATGCCTTTTTTGTTAAGATAAAAGATTTATCAACTTAAAGGTTTGGACATCAAGAACCAACATCAAGAACTAAAAAGTTTGACCTCATTGCCCTGAATTTCACCTCAGCTTGACACCAACTTCATTTAAATGAGCTCAGATGGAGCATTGATAATCATTATCAATTTCTACGTATAAAACAGCTCATAAAACATGTGTCGCTTGACCTTCGAAAATCGTTTTCGGATAGTGACCTTTTGCGATCTGATCTTGACCTTGGCATGGTAAGAAATCTCCTTTTTGGGATGTGTATCATACCTTTGGTGGAGATTTTGATTATCATGGTTGCAATCAAAGGCTCTGGATGGAAAGTATGGTCCATAAACTCAAATGCCTTGATTTTGACCTTTGACCCGACCTTGACTAAATATATGACCTCAATTCAAAAAATTTGGTATGCTTGAGATGCGTCTCAATGAGAGCTTTCGAAAGCCGCCTTGTGTGTCTCGCTATGATCATCGGTTCCGGAGATAACGAGGGGGCAATCTTTGCCCCCGGTCAATGGCGTTTGGATAAGACCCCGGTCAAGCGCGGGTTAAACAATTTGTTCCGCCGCTGACGTAAATTTTGTTCCGCGAACTTAGATCGTGGAATCACTTTTCTGACACTGGTCTTCGAAACTCAGAAATGCTTCGCATTTCTTCCTTTCTACGATTTTGAATCAGCAGCAGAACAAATACCCCGCTGATCGGTAGCCAGCAATCAGAAGTCACCGCTATCTCCCCACTCCGCTGTTCTCCGATTAGCCGTCACACCCCGGGACAAAATATCCACCGACCTCCTGCCGAGATCAGCAGTAATTCACGGCACCCTTAAATGTGACGTCACACCATCAGCGTGACGTCACAGGTCGACAGACCACTCGAGCGAGCTCATGCTATATCGGCTCTGACATGAACCCGCAGAATATCCCTGATGGACCGCCCAGACAAGTGGCCGTGTATAAGGAAGCACTCGCCAAAGAAAGCAAGAGAGCGTGCCGGCCGGTCGGCCCGCCCGCGCAGTGTTGATACGAGTGAACCAGCACTGCAGCTCATTTGTGAGGCACTCAGCACGCGTGTCTTACAGCGCCGGGAAACGATGCATGGAGATGAATCAGAGGAGCATCTCGTCATCCGGTGGTAGCAGCGCCCACCAGTAATTACAGGTTTGATAAAGCAGTACCTCTCGTGACATCATAATCCGGCGATGCCAGAAGAAAATGACATTTCGCATGGAAAATATTTTTTGGTAAGTGATCTTCGACGAGGGTTGGCATTTAACAATGGAAGAAGAAGTTAGTACTTTCCCACAGCAGATTCAGTATCTACTTATATCTTTAAAAAATGTTCGCAAATATGACACTGGTCGAAAAGCCACGAGGCTGTAAGCAGCCCTTTTGGCATAGCAATTGGACAATCCTCCACTAATAGTAAAAAGTGAAGGGTTTCTTTCACCGTCACAACTCACAACGTCAATAGTTATTTGCCTCCGCTGTCGGGACAGCAGAACATAACCAAAACACCATTAACCAAGCCGATATCATCGGCTAGAATCTACGGGAGTCGATACGATGGAAATTAGCTTCGCATTATGCCTCCCTCCAGGTAGATAATTGAACCGTAACACAACACCTTTCTATCCCACCGGCTTTCTGTCTTGGGAACCGTTAAGTTCTAGGGGTCATGCCCTTGCCCTCACACACCACCCAAACTCATTACCGCAGTCGAACTAAATCAATATTCAACTGCACACGCATTACAAATCCAAACAAAATAAATACCAAGTGTGTCATTACACCAACCGAGTCCATGTCACCTGCTGTAACAGGAGCAGCGACCTGAAATCGATCACCAATAAAAACGCTGTCGTTTTTCCCGGAATGGGTGACTGGCTCGCGGTGGGCGGTGACCAGGCTCTGAACATTAGATCCCGGTGACTGGTGACTGGTGGTGCATCTGACCGCAGCGGCTGGCCGTTTTTGTGGTGCTTTGGTGACTGTGCGGTGTCTGGTTCCTGGCGGCGGCGGCGGCGGCGGCGGCGGCGGCGGCGGGCGACAGACGGCTCCGCTACTGTGTCTGCCGCTCCGTGCCCTAATTAGTGCATACCGAGCGACCTCGGCGGCGCCGTTCGGACTCTGACGAGCCGCGCCTCAGAGACGCTCTGCGTCACATTTCGTCACAGACGCGCCGCCGATGTCTCACGACACGAATACCACGAATTAGGCAGAGGTCGCGTTCCAAGTCAGTGATGTGTGTCGCTACGCACTTGCTCGTTAATTTGAATAGGGCCTGAGACAAATCTGTGAATTATACACTGTTTTACATTGATTGAAAAATCTGACGTTTCTTTATACATTGCGTCATGTTCCTCTACGTATGAGTTGTATTCAGTGCAGTGGAGCTCTTGTTTAATTATCTATGTGTTTGACATTCGACAGCAGAGTTTCACTGCTGACCCAGGGTCGCATTCAGCGGAAATTATCGGAGACGTGTCCAGTCCAACAGACATGGAGTCTCGAGGCAGCGCATGTCTCGTCACCAGCGTCGCGTCGCGGACCGGTGCGTTGCACAAACACAGATTCGCGCGAAAGACGTCTGTCCGGCGTTGTTAGGCGCTCTGTCAGGTTCCGTTCGGTCGTCAGGCTTGGTGAGGGTCCGTTCGTTCGGTCTGACCGCGCCGTCTCTGTGCCGGACTTCAGACAGATCGCCCGTTAGCTGGTCCACGGCCGGCGCTGACGGCCCGGCATCCCGCGCCAACGGTGAAAAAATCGACGGAAACTTGATTCACAACTGCGGGATTTTTTACTCATGCTACGAAAAAACGACATTAGAATATATCTAAGCCTCTGAGGGTCACCAGCTCGAACGCTTCTGATTGACAAGTACATTATGTGTGTTGCTTTTCCGTTGAAAGACAAAAAACGCTGGTGTACCAAGTTGTAATTGATTTTTGATTATTTCCAAAGTGGCAGTGGATCGCAGGTCATCATCGGCCCGCTGCTGCAGTCCGATGACGTAATCGGCCCACTGCTGCAGTCCGATGCCGTGTGATGACGCTGCGACGACGGCCGATCACGCTGCGATGACGTGACGGGTGATGACGGGCGTTGACGGGCGATGACGGGTGATGACGGCCAGCCATGTGGCCAGTGACGCCCCGTGAAGGCGCCATAGTATCACTTGTTTCGTGGTACGGAAAGACCATTGCATGAGTCATGTTCTTTGGCCGTGGGACGTGACCTGTCGGCGGAGAGATGCCTTTTGCACGGTCCCGCCTCGCGACATAGCATGTCGCGTCTCGTGATGATACGCGCGAAAATCTGAAAGTAATGATTAGGTCCGATCGCCTGCTGTTAACAGGACGGGAAATGGGAGGCTGAGGTGGTCCGGACAAAAACCCGGATTGGGTTTCCCGCCGACACGGCTAAAAACCCTGCTCAATGTCGCCAGTGGTGGGGGCAGGAGCTGAGAGTGGAGAGGGGCCACACATAGAGGACAAGGCCGGCCATCAGGGTGCCGTCAGGGGCCGTGACGAGGTCGCCAGCTGTTGAAGGGGAGGGGAGGGACAGACGGCCGCCGCCGCCGATCCGGTATCAGACTCTGAATGGGCTGACTGTGCTGGGCGGGGGCGGGGGCGGCTGGTGGCCAGATGGACCTGTCGGAGGGGAGGGGACATCTGACACCGGAGACCGGCGCCGTGGAGCCGCGTCGACCCGTGTCATTGGGGCCACACCGGTCCCAGTGGCGGCGGCGGCCCGGTCCCAGCGGCGCTGCCGGCGGCCCGGTCCGACACGGTGCTGCTGCTGACGCGGCTGATCTGCTGAGTCTGAGTCTGACGCGGCTGATCTGCTGAGTCTGAGTCTGACGCGGCTGATCTGCTTGAGTCTGAGTCTGACCGCGGCTGATGCTGAAGTCTGATCCTGAACGCGGCTGATCTGCTGAGTCTGAGTCTGACGCGGCTGATCTCTTGATCTGAGTCCCTGACGCGGCTGATTCTGCTGAAGTCTCAAGTCTGACGCGGCTGATCTGCTGATGTCTCAGCCTGACGCGGCTGATCCTGCTGAGTCCTTGAGTCTGAACGCTGGCTGAATCTCTCGAGTCCGAGTCTGACGCCGGCTTGATCTGCTGAGTCTTCAGTCTGACGCGGCTGATTGCTGAGTATCAGTCTGACGCGGGCGACTGCTGAGTCTGAGTCTGACGCGGCTGATCTGCTGAGTCTCAGTCTGCCGCGGCTGATCTGCTGAGTCTGAGTCTGACGCGGCTGATCTGCTGAGTCTGAGTCTGACGCGCGGCTGATCTGCTATCTCAGTCCTGACCGCGGCTGATCTGCTGATCCTCAAGTCTGACGCGGCTGATCTGCTGATCTGAGTCTGAACGCGGCTGATCCTGCTGATCTCAGTCTGACGCGGCTGATCTGCTGAGTCTCAGTCCTGCACGCGGCTGATTCTGCTGAGTCTGATCCCTGACCGCCGCTGATCTGCTGAGTCTCAAGTCTGAACGCGGCTGATCTGCTGAGTCTGAGTCCTGACGCGGCTGATCTGCTGAGTCTCAGTCTGACGCGGCTTCGATACATGCTGAGTCCTGAGTCTGCCGCGGCTGATCTGCTGAGTCTGAGTCCTGACGCGCTGATCTGCTGAGTCTCAGTCCCTGACGCGGCGAATCTCTGAGTCGAGTCCTGACGCGGCTGATCTGCTGAGTCTAGTCTGCACGCGGCTGATCTGCTGAGTGCTGAAGCTGACGCGGCTGATCTGCTGAGTTCTGATAACTGATCGGCTGATCGCGATCTGAGTCTGACGCGGCTGATCTGCTGAGCTCTGAGTCTGAGCGCGGCTGATCTGCTGAGTCTCAGTCCCTGTCGCGGCTTGATCTGCTGAGTCTGAGTCTGACGCGCTGATCTGCTGAAGTCTGAGTCTGAACGGCGGCTTGATCTGCGGAGTCTCAGTCTGACGCGGATGATCTGCTGAGTCTGCCGTCTGACGCGGCTGATCTGCTCTAGTCCTGAGTCTGACGCGCTGAGTCTGCTGATCGAGGTCTGAACGCGGCTGATCTGCTGAGTCTCAGTCTGACGGCGGCTTGATCTGCCTGAGGTCTCAGTCTGACCGCGGTGATCTGCTGAGTCTGTAGTCTGAAGCGGCTGATCTGCTTAGTCTCAGTCTGACGCGCTGATTCTGCTGAGTCTGAGTCTGACGCGGGCGTGATCTCTTGAGTCTGAGTCTGACGCGTTCTGATCTCTGTAGTCTCAGTCTGACGCGGCTGATCTGCTGAGTCTGAGTCTGACGCGGCTGATTCTGCTAGTCTCACAGTCTGACGCGGCTGTAATCTGCCTGAAAGTCTGAGTCTGAACGGCGGTGACCTGCTGAGTTCTGAGTCTGACGGCTGATCTGCTGAGTCTCAGCCTGAACGCCGGCTGGATCTGCCTGAGTCTGAGTCCTGACGCGGCTGATCTGCCTGAGTCTCAAGTCGACGCGCTGACTGCGAGCTCTGAGTCTGACGCGGCTGATTGCTGGTCTGATACTGACGCGGGCTGATCTGCTGATCTGAGTCCTGACGCGGGCTGGTCTGCTGAGTCTCATCCCTGACCGCGGCTGAATCTGCTGAGTCTGAGTCTGACGCCGGCTGATCTGCTGAGTCTGAGTCCCTCGCGGCTGATACTGCTGAGTCTGGTCTGACGCGGCTGATCTCTGAGTCTGAGTCCTTGACGCGGCTGGATCTGCTGAGTCCTCAGTCTGACGCGGCTGATGCTGCTGATCTGAGTCTGACGCGGCTGGATCTGCTTTTGAGTCTGCAGTCCTGACGCAGGCTTGATCTGCCGAGTCCTGAGTCTGACGCGCTGATCCTGCTATCTCAGTCTGACGCGGCTGATCTGCTGGGTCTGAGTCTGACGCTGGTGATCTGCTGATCTGAGTTTGAGCGCCGCTGATCCTGCCTGGAGTCTCAGCTGACGCGGTGATCTCTGAGTCTCAGTCGACGCGGCTGATCTGCGAGTCTCAGCTGCTGACGCGGGCTGATCTGGCTATCTGAAGTCTGACGCGGCTGATCTGCTGATCTCATCCTGACGCGGCTGATGACTGCTGATCTCAGTCTGACGCGGCTGATCTGCTGGGTCCTGAGTCTGAACGCGGCTGATCTCTGATCCCTGAGTCTGACGAGCGGCTGATCTGCTGAGTCTGAGTCTGACGCGGGCGTGATCTGCTGAGTCTGAGTCTGACGCGCTGATCTGCCTGATTCAGTCTGACGCGGCTGATCTGCTGAGTCTCAGTCTGACGCGGCTGATCTGCTGAGTCTGATACTGACGCGGCTGATCTGCTGAGTCTGAGTCTGACGCGGCTGATCTGCTGAGTCTCAGTCTGACGCGGCTGAATCTGCTAGTCTGAGTCTGAACGCGGATGATTTCTGCTGAGTCTGAGCTGAACGCGCTGATCTGCCTGATCTGAGTCTGACGCCGGCTGATCTTCGCTGAGTCTGATCTGGACGCGGCGATCTCGCTGAGTCTGGAGTCCTGACGCGGTCTGATCTGCTGAGGTCTGAGTCTGACGCGGTCTGATTCTCCTGAGTCCCTGAGTCTGAGCGGCCTGATCTGCCTGAGTCTGAGTCTGATCGCGGCTGATCCTGCTGGAGTCCTGAGTCTGACGCGGCTATGATGCTGCTGGGTCCTGAGTCTGACGCGGCTGAACTGCTGATCTGGAGTCTGGACGCGGGCTGATAAATGCTGAGTCTGAGTCTGACGTCGGCTGATCTGCGAGTCCTGAGTCTGTGACAGCGGCTGATCTGCTGAGTCTCAGTCTGACGCGGCTGATCTGCTGAGTCTCAGTCTGACGCGGCTGATCTGCTGGGTCTGAGTCTGACGCGGCTGATCTGCTGAGTCTCAGTCTGACGCGGCTGATCTGCTGAGTCTCAGTCTGACGCCGGCTGATCTGCGAGTCTGAGTCTGACGCGGCTGATTCTGCTGATCTGAGTCTGACGCGGCTGATCTGCATGAGTCTGAGTCTGAGCGCGCTGATCCTGCTGAGTCTCATTCTGACGCGGCTGATCTCTGAGTCTGAGTCTGACGCGGCTGATCTGTCCTATCGCAGTCTGAACGCGACTGACTGCTGAGTCTGAGTCTGACGCGGCTTGATCTCTGAGTCCTCATCTGACGCGGCTGATCTGCTGAGTCTCAGTCCTGACGCGGGCTGAATCTGCTGAGTCTCAGTCTGGACCGGCCTGCTGCTGAGTCTCAGTCTGACGCGGCTGATCTGTCTGAGTCTGAGTCTGAGCGCTTGATCTGCTGAGTCTCAAGTCTGCGCGGCCTGATCTGCTGAGTCTCAGTCTGACGCGGCTGATCTGCTGAGTCTCAGTCTGACGCGGCTGATCTGCTGAGTCTGAGACTGAGCCTGTCAGCCAACGTCAGCAAATGCAAGTTCACCGAATCCAAGTCACGGAAATTGCGTTCACTGCAACAAAATCTTAACAAGCACCATGTTTTCCGACACACGGCGTTTTAAGGACATGCTGTGGTCATGTGAATGCAGGGCATGGACAATGCCGTAAATGAAAGTCGTAGCACAGAGAACACAAAGCTTGGAATAATGAAATTAAATATCACTCAAAGAAGCATTTCCACTCAGTAATGGTATTTCAAAACTTTAAGCGGTCTATTGTGCGAATACAATTATTACACTAAATCTAGAGCTCTATTTTTTAGAAACATCAGAAACTGGTGATGTTCGTATGATACATATAGGCTGGCCGCTGGGTATATCATTTCTATGTCATTTCTTCTCCTCGGTTCGTGGGTTATTACCATGATAGCGTGAATGATCATCGGGAAATGGCTTGTCAGTTGATATATGGTAACGTAAACGCTATCGTGACATTGTGAGAAGTCATGGGTAGTTAGTATATAAATTACAGATGCTGCCGGATGCTTAGGATAAATATTTGCTCCGACTGCTTTCGTATTTTCATACCGCAAAGAAATATGCTTTTATGTGAACAAATACTTACTATAAAACTAACTATGACCAATGACCATATCATCAGAAACAACGGGATCTTTGCTCCCGTTGATTCTGATCTCAGCTCAGTAGAGCAAAACGTGCAAATATATTGTGCGCGCTCTGACAAACATGTTTGTTTGCCAAGACCTGTCGGATAGATGGCGTCAAAAGACGCAGGGTGTCATTACATCATCTCATATAGTAGCGCAACTGTCACACCGATCAACCAACAGTCATATCAGTTCAGCGACAGGCTGTTGCAGAGCGCAGCTACGGCCTGATAATTTAACAACGCCCCTTCTGTCCACCTAAGTATAGGCGCTGGATGAAGCCGTTGAGAGCTCACTCGTGGCCTCACAACAGACCGAGGCGGCAGCTCGGCGCGCAGTCGGGTCCTCTGCGTGGTGTCGTGTTTTGTCGGCGTCTGTCGCCTCCCGCCGCCGGTCCACCAGCCACTCAGGCCAAGTGTCCGAGTGTTAAGTGAGCCACGACCGATCGTGTTAAGTGAGCCATCGCTGCCGTCCAGCTCCGGGACCATTAATCGTGCAGCTCGGTATAACACCGGACCTCAGACATTAGTAGCGCCGTCGACCTGCAGTCACGGCCCAACACGGCCGCTAATGTGCCGGCAGACGGGTGGGCTGGAGTTGGTCGAGTAACGTACGGCTGTGTCCGAGGCTGCTGTGCAGGGCTCTGTAGGGGCAGCCGGCCAGTGTGCTGTGGTCAGCCGCGTGAGAGGTCATCGTGTTGTTAGATGTCATGTGTTGGTAGATTGTGGTCAGAGGTGGTCAGAGCCGTGGTCGACCTGCGGCAGGGTATTGTGGTCAGGAAATGTGGCTGATCACACGTGCCACCACGCGACGGTCTAATTAGTGACACATTGTGGCTGTATGGCGTGTGGAAACCGGTTAATCGTATCAAAATACTCATCGAAATACTGGAGTGCAACACACACAATGGCGGCTCTTTTTCTGGCGCAGGTGTTGAGCTCATAACTATTCTAAGTTACAGGACCTTGGTTCTTCCGCAGTCCGTACCTTTGTGAACATTAGCAAAAGCGACGGGAAAATGACTATAACAAGGACAAGTAACTATTTTTAACTATAATTAAAAAGTCGGGTATTTCTTCAACTAGGGTCAGAAGGAAGTCACTACACTTCATTCACTGACACCATTGTTGTGGGCTTCAGAAAGTCCGAGGAAAGTTTGGTTTCAGACATATACTTCACTTCACTGGGGCAAATGCTCACGTACCTACCCTACGTGAAGATTGACATACCTATACATGAATCAGACGCGCCCCAGACACCTTCAAGCTAAGCCACAGCTGCGGAATTATCAAGCCCAGACCGGTTCACAACTAGTGTGGAATTCACGTTTGGGCCAGGACTGGATTGAAGTTTGAAAAGTGATGAAAGAGACTATAATAAGACCATAAGCGTTCTTCCTTAAGCTGGGATGATGGAAAGAAGAAGGAAGGACTGAAATGACGGTCCCCTTAACCCAGTGACAACCAACCTTTCATCATTCAGAAAACACGCTGCTGTCATTACAAATAGACGCTCGACAAGAGTCATCAGCGGCAAAACGAAGCAATAAATCCATTCCGCGCTCCGGAAAGCTCCACAGAAAAAAGCGAACGGTTAGAGAATGCAGACCATTGCAAAATTAAGCCACTGAATTCAACAAACTGGTACCTAACTGTACTTGGAAAGCTCATCTCCGATATTTTGTTCAGAAGGTTGGTTCAAAACCACCAGTACCAAAAGAAGGCATATGAAGAGCACCAAGAGGAGCACCAGCTGGCGCATCAGGAGGTCCGTCACGAGCAACATCATGCTCAGCCTCATCGTTCATCCTGCGCGCCAGGCGGCTGACTTCCCGCCGCTGCGCTGGCTGGCCGGGAGCAGTGCCATCAGGAGCAGCCTGGCCGACTTCCCGCCGCTGCGCTGGCTGGCCGGGAGCAGCATCAGGATCAGCCCGTCTGACTTCTCGCCGCTACGCTGGCCGGGAGCAGTGCCATCAGGATCAGCCCGTCTGACTTCCCGCCGCTGCGCTGGCTGGCTGGGAGCAGTGCCATCAGGATCAGCCCGTCTGACTTCCCTCCGCTGCGCTGCGCTGGCCGGGAGCAGTGCCATCAGGAGCAGCCTGGCTGACTTCCCGCCGCTGCGCTGGCTGGCTGGGAGCAGTGCCATCAGGAGCAGCCCGTCTGACTTCCCGCCGCTGCGCTGGCTGGCCGGGAGCAGTGCCATCAGGATCAGCCTGTCTGAACCTGACACCGGCAGTCACCTGCGGCTGACCGCAGCCAGCAGTCACCGCCGCACAGCAGTTCAACACTCGCCCAGAGCACTGAGCAAGGAGGCGTGTGACACGGCCATCCGCTACCCGATCTGAAGCCAACACGGCCGTCCGCTACCCGATCTGAAGCCAACACGGCCATCCCCTGCCCGATATCTGAAGCCACCACGGCCATCCCCTGCCCGATCTGAAGCCAACACGGCCATCCCCTGCCCGATCTGAAGCCGACACGGCCATCCGCTACCCGATCTCCGCTGCCCGATCTGAAGCCAACACGGCCGTCCCCTGCCCGATCTGAAGCCAACACGGCCATCCCCTGCCCGATCTGAAGCCACCACGGCCATCCCCTGCCCGATCTGAAGCCATCACGGCCATCCCCTGCAGGCCGTGACCCGACAACCACTGAAGGGCAGCTGTGAAATACAAATATCGGAGATGCATGAACCCGGACGACGTCATGATCAAACAGCAAGCATGACCTTGCAAGGAGAACTAAGCGGGTTAACACACCCGTCAGCCGAGCCCTTGGTCCGAGGGTGGACCGTACCACTCAGGCACTCCAAGGCAAATTGAAGTGTAAGCACGCCCGTTCTCTCTCAGGCTACCGCCCTCTCTCCAGACGTTGGGTTCGCCTCTCTCCAGACGCTGGGCACGCCTCTCTCCTGACTGTATGTGGTGTGACCAGCGAGTGTGCCGCTCCGCTGCCGGCAGGCAGGTGTGCAGGAGTGTGCCTGACCCCAGCCCGTCCTGTCCGCCCAGCCAGAGACGCCATGGCGCCGCTTCAGACCACCTACACACCCGCGCCTGGTCAGTGGACAGTGGACACTGGACAGTGAACAGTGGACAGTGGACAGTGGACAGTGGACACTGGACGGTGGACAGTGGACAGCAGACCCGTCCGGCCCGGCATCCGCGTCCCACGCGTCGTGTGTGGGTGTCGGTGTCGGAGCTGGGTCAGTGACTGTGGTGTATCCATCGCTGACGAGCCGTGTCGCTGGGTGCGATACTCTGCCACCAGGTCACCAGTGTGCTGCTGACCGGACAGTCAGCGGGCGCCAGGAGCCGAGACCCCCACAGTGCTCCCACGGCCGGCTTACTTCCGGTGGCGTCACCGTCACAGCTGGCGCTGACCGGACGGTCAGGTGACGCTCTCGGCGGGAGGCGGGTACGGGGGTATCGGGTCGCGAGTATTGAAATGTAGTACTCCGATAGCGATAAGTAAAGACCTCGAAAAAGCAACAGTTCACACTTACCGGAGTATTACATTTCAATACACGCTATCGGGACCGGGTCATAACGCACCGTGGTATGACTTCACCGCAGTGGTCTGGGGCGGTGAGGCAAGGCCTACGTACGGGGTGGAAACTAGCCGAAACTAACCCCGAAACTATCCGTTTTTAAAAACAAGTTATTGCAATATTATTAACTTTTATCCTTAAGAATATAGATGCCATTGATTGTAACGCAAGGAAAGGTTCGCGGTGAAAACACTAAAAGCGAGCTTAACGGTACAAAACGTAGTGGATTCTTTAAATATGTAAATTGGCTGTCGACAGTTCCATATGACATGGAATGTAATGTCTCGTACGTAATCGATACCACGAGTGTTGTACACGTGAAATCGATCCCATCAGACATCAGTGGCGCCAGTCTGAGGGGCATGATGTTGAAAGCCAATACTCCGACGCCCGTCTCACTACTCAGAAAACCGGTCTGAACCACCAGAACGTCTCTTGGAGTGCCCAGGTATGGCGCCGATTGGATACCTGAAACGCGGGAAATCTATGGAGATGTAGATGGAAAAACGAGACGCCGGTTTTGAGTGGATGTATTGCTGGACACAGACGAGCCCATAGCTCTCAAAGCTCCATCATGATGTTGGTGATATCTCCGAAACGGGCGGCGTCTCAGCCATAATGGTGTATGTCAGAGCGTTTTTGTTTCTTTTACTCGAGATATCAGGCAGGTCAACAGCGTTCATATCTTTAGTGTTAAGTGCTGGAAGACCATCCGCCTTATTATCCCCCCCCCCCCGACTGCCGGTCCTCCATCCTCTGTCACGCCAACACTATCCCGGGTCTGGTGGCCGCTGGCCACCTAGAGTAAGAGTGTCTAGAGTAAGAGTGCTGATACCAATACGTGAATGGGGCAGCTTCCATGAACTGCGGAGCACAGGCACGCGAGGCCAGATGCCACTCCGAGCAGGATTATCAGGGCGTGTTACCAATCCTCCCGACAGCCTGCACCAAGCACATCTCTTCTGCCGATCTCAGAACAAATGGGATCAGCCATGCATGCAGGATGACTCGACAAAAACAAAAGATTCCCAGAGAAAAACTAGCGCAAGAACAGCGCGAATCGCTGATCGCTTCTGGCTGGCGCTCGGAGCTCAACAACACGGCACTGAGGCGGCTGAAGTCGGCCACCACCCGTCCCAGTCGCTGGCTGTTTTCGTCGCCGGTTGTTTTCTTTCCACTTCAGTGCGCAAATGGCCACCGGCGCCACCCATTTGCGGGGCGAGTTCCCGTCTGCTTGCCGCTGGGGCCGGGTGATAGACTGGACCGTTATCAGGAGACGATCACCGCCCGCTCCCGTCAGAAGCGCTCCTCCGCTCTGTGTGGGGAGGCAGCGCAGACAGAGAGTGCAGGAGACCATGCCGCCGACCGACGCAGCGCGCCGACCCGGCCGGAGAGGGAGGAGAGCGACGCCTCGACGGACCCGGGAGACCCGGGAGAGCGACGCCTCGACGGACCCGGGAGACCGGGAGAGCGACGCCTCGGCGGACGGAATGCGTGTGCCAGTGTGCCAGAGTGCGTGTTGCCAGAGGAGGAGGAGGGGAGGGTTTGAGGGGAGGAGGAGGGGAGGGTTTGAGCCGCCAGCTAATGTCAGAATGTGTCGCGGCGACGATGCATGGTGACGAAACGGCGCGCCAGTGCGCCATTTTTGAGGAATGATGCGACAGCTTTGGCCGGAGTTCAAAGCAACAGAGTGAGGGTCGGAAATTAACAGGTGTTCACGGAGCGATCACCTGCGCTGCGGCAGAGTGCAGAACATCACAGTGCCAGCTAAAGAGGCGGTAACTGTTGTTTGTCGAGAAGTTAGAAGATATTTATTGTCTCACCCGTTAACTGAAGCACAACACTATCGTGTCTTGGTGAATGAAGTGAAGAGTATTTCGAGAAGTTTGGGCACATCCCATGATTCCCGTGGCGTGACTGTTGATTTATGTACGACAAATTTCAAGACAAGGCACCAAAGCGATACCGCTTTAAATTTTACTTCAAATCGAAGCGCGAAGAAAAGCAGCGTTGAATATTGCTCAGTACATCATCGGCCGAAGTCACTACAGTTTGAACAGACAGAAATCCAACCAGTACAGTGCAGTAGTAGTGGTCCCAAGCATCCTTTCGCACCATACAGTTTTCCCCTCCCTTGAATCCATAAAATGCTTCAAACCGCACAGGTGGTCATTTGAGTGATCCAGGGTGATGGTCACCTGTAGGCTGTAGCCAGGTAGGTGGAGGGGAGGGGACGGGAGGGGGAGCGGCGGTGGACTGCCGCGTCACCTCTCCCCCCCCCCCCTCCTCCCATGCGACACCGATGAGGCTGCTCCAGTTTGTCGTGTACCATAATACCTGATTACCGCATCGCGACACCACGGGGTCAAGCCCGGGTCCAGTGGACGCATCGGGTCTAACCGCACGGTGGTCAGTGGACAAGGTGTCGACCGACGATCAGGTGATCGGGCGCCTGGTGACGCAGCCTGGGGTATTCTTATATAAATATAGTCCGAATGGTGTGTATGGATGGACTTCCGAGGTCAGGACCCGCGCTAAACAGAGATTGTTGCGCAGGCCCTGACCCCACTACCCGATCGTGCAATTTATGTTGGTCGGCAGAATTTAGACTAAAACGAATTTAAACTCAACTAAATATTTTGAAAGCATTGCGGACCAGAGCTATTCTATTTCGATACGTTGTACTATATCATGCAATCAAAAAATGCGGAACATTGGTCTGCTTATAATTTGTGTGTCTGCTAAGCAAAAGACCATGGAAAAAGACACGGTAAATGAGTAAGCGTCAAACCTGTATGCGTCCCTGATGAGGAAACATCAAATAAACATTGACAATGTCAATATGATACTGATGACATTACGATAGCTGTTCATTGCACCATGTCAATCAATCAAATTATTTCGCACAATCAAATTACTTATCACTGTCAAACTACACTGGGAGCTCAGATCCTGCGATGGATCAATAAATAATCCAGCATTGTTGAGAACAGACCGTACACTGTTTATACTGGGACTGGGACTGGGACTGGGCATACCAGGCTACTTAGCCACACCACTGCACTGCACTGCGCCACAGACAGACAGACAGACAGACAGACAGACAGACAGACAGACAGACAGACAGACAGACAGCAGCAGACAGCAGTTACAGATCAGACAGACAGATCAGGACGATCAACAGACAGAAGATCTAGACAGACCAGACAGACAACAGACAGACAGACAGACAGTGACAGAACAGACAGACAGACAGACAACATACAGACAGACAGACAGACGAACAACAGACAGACAACAGACAACAGACAGACAGACAGACAACAACAGACAGATCAGACAGAAGACAACTAACAGAAGACAGACTTTTAGACATGACAGGATCCAGACTAGACAGACAGCAACAACAGACAGACAACACTGAGATGAGTACACGACAGCAGACATCAAGAGTGCTCTAAGCTGAGAGGAGTTCCTCAAACACGGGAACGTCATCAAGACTGAGCGGGATACGTCCTCAACTGTGAGGAAGGCAGACTTGTAATGACTCCAATTTTTTTTTAGTCGACCTCAATCTGACTTCAAGAGCCTGAGTGACGCGACTCGCTGACGACTCACAACTGACTCGACCTTGAACTCTAAGGGGTTTAAAAACAAAAATGAGTCGACTCAACCTCATGACTCAATTCTTACTTGTAAATAATTGAGTCGACTCAACTTATTGACTTCAAGTTTGCAATTTAAACAAATGATTCGACTCGACTTTTGATCACTCAGTTTGACTCAGCAAATAGTTGCCTATTATACTTGATGTAACCTGGGGAGGGTCGGGTTCAAGCAAAATCCATTCTATCTTATGTTAAATTGTTTCTCAGAATGGCTCGCCTTATACCCCCATTGCTTATGCCTTTTTGCATTGACTCACAATTTGTTGAGTCGATTCAAGTCTGACTCACAACCGAAGAACTGACTCAACTCTTGACTCAAGTGCTGTTTCAAACAAATTGAATGGACTCTACTCTTGACTCAAGTTTCGCTTTACAAATTGAGTCGACTCAACTCATGGCTCATCCAAAAATATCTGACTCATGAGTCAACTCATGACTCAACTCTGAGTCATTTACAAGTCTGGAGGGAGGTGTCCTCAACTGAGGAGGAGGTGTCATGAACTGGGCGGAGGACAACCTCAACTGAGCGAGCCGTGCCGTGAGGAGACGATGGTCCCAGCCACCAAGTGACAGGTCACAAACAAACGGATATAAATTGTCTCCTTGTCCGACCACGGCCAGGCAGGGTGGGGCGGGACAATAAACATAAACAACCCTCGAATCAGCCGCTATGAGAATGGAACTGCGGCTTTAGAGCTGCGGGAAAACTGTGCTTTGTATAAAAATCCGCATACCGCCAACTGCAGATTTCGGTCGATGTAGCTGTAAATATATACACTGAATGCCGTTGACAGCTTGCCATCTCAGAATACTGACAGCGGAGCAGTAGCCATGGTGACCTGGCAGCACTGGACCGTGGCCCGGCTCTGGCGGACCAGTCAGCGTGATGCTACCCATGGCGTGTATGTTCGCTGTACAAGGTACACATGACCCGGCCATGCAGTGACCCGGCGGTGAACTATGCACGGTGCACGGCACGGCCGAAGTGCACGCCGAGCTGCAACTGTGGCTGCCACTGCCGCTGTGGCGCCGAACAGTTCACGCAACGGCTGCAGTGGCTCCGGAAACCGCCGCGCTGCCCCGACCAGGCCCGCCCCCGACCCGCCCCGACCCGGCCCCGACCCAGCCCACCCCCGAACACTTCCATGGAGCCGCCGCCAGCCAGGCCGATTTGGTAAACCAAATTACGATGAAAGGACGGGTGATTACGTCACGCGTTCTCACGATTGTGCGCTGATGCACACTGAGGGTATGATTCCTCCCGTCACTCTGTGCTCTGGCGGCGACATCTGTCCGCCGTCTGCAAGATTTATCGATTTTCGATTGGCACATGTCCGGTTTGATTTCGTGAAATTCCGATGAAATCATACCCGATCTCTCTTTCTCTGTTCGACCATATCTGTTCGCAATGTCTTCTCTGGTGTTTTACACAACTTTCATATTGCGTATGTCACCGATCACTCGTTTCGAGCCGTGTTGGCGCCGGATTTACGATCTCGGTCTCGCTTCAGATGTGATCCGTTGCATGCATTCTGCCGGTAATCTCCGGGCGAAGCTCGGGCGGTTTACGATGTACGCACGCTGGTGCGTGAGTCAACACCGGCGCGTAGCCTTGAGGACCGGAGCCGACGGTCCGCAGCCGCCACGGCTCTTCCACCGCCCGCCCCGCCGCCGCCCGGCCGGTTCCGCTGCCAACGGTCACGTGGTCCGGGCGGCGACGGCGGCGGTTATGTGCGTCTACTGCTGGCCCGGCCGAAAACCAGTATTTTGCCGAAAAACGGCGGCCCAGAAACTCGCCACCACTACGGCGGCGGCGCCGGAAACTCGCCTGTTGTCCGTCCCCCACTCACAAGGAAACCAGCTCCGGCCGGCCGCGTGTTTTGGAATCGCAACCAAGTTAAGGAGGAGACTGGTACTTACATAGAGAGACAAGTCAGTCAAGAACGTAGATATTGCTTTGATTTTTGGGTGCATCTCATACTCTGTTCTCTCAATACATCTTCCATGTTTTTAATAAGTTGAATTTTGATTTAATATATATACTTTTTTTTCCAAAAATTATTTTCTTTTTTCATCACCAAAAATTACAATTTGCAATATTCTTAAAAAAGAAGAAATAACATATTGAAGAAAAATATTGGACGATTTACACTTCATATAAAGTCAAATATGCAACATCTATATTTTTGGGATCTTACTTAGCACACCTCAATACAGCCTCCTCCTTAACTTAGTTCGATTTCCAAAAACAAACCGGTTTGCACGGACTCAACAGGTGGGGGTCACTCCTGCACTTAGCATTACATAAATGGCCAAACAAATAAACCACGGTCTTGATTTGTTTTGACGTCAGACACAACGTATGCTAGCCGTGACATGGTCAGCTGTAAATCCCATTGGGCACTCCCTCGTAACTCCAAAAACGAAAGTGATGACCTCAGCCGACCTTCAATAGAGTCACTGAGCATATTATTTAACATGTTTCTTATTAACTCCATTTCAATGCATTTCTCTGAAAAATAACATTAATAGATGTTCATAACTAAACTTTGGTATGACCTCTATGACCTCAATATTTACTCAAATTGCCTGACCATAAAAATACGGCAGTAAAATCGGTATGGTATATAAAAATTTGAAAGCTTAATCCGAACACTGCTTTTCGCCTTCTTGCTACCTTTTATCTTTTGGCAGAGGAAGGATCCAATGATTTTAACATCGTCTGATCATGGCGCAGCGATACGTTGGTCCGCTTACTCACGACCAATTTCAGGCCTTTAAGTACCCTGTTTATGCCGAATGTTTCTACCTTGTTATTAAGAGCCATGATCTCACCTGTTGAGGGTGATGGCGACCATGTTGAAGAGCGACGCCGCCACGTTGCCATAGAAGAAGAACGGAAAGATGCGGCAGGCAGTCTCCCCCAGAATCCAGCTTTCGGTGATGTACCTGTTGGGAAGGACGACCGTTTAAATCCCTGAAGTAATGTGATGAATGTGCACGTAAGTATGTTGTTTGTTATTGCTCCCGTTATGGGGTTTCATGACAGTTGAAGTACCGCAGTCGCATGCCGTTGGGTATGGGTATTTAAGCAATGTATGTATGCCACAATAGTGAAGTAATCCCATCCCGCGATTATTGTAAGGAGTTGGCTTCACGCCAGCGTGAGCAAAGTGGCGGGTGACAAAGTAACCGTTGCGGACACCAGGGGTAGCATAGCAACCACACGAAATCAATCCAGCACATAGCAAAATCCTGCGTGTTCTGTGTGTTATCTGAGTCCCAATCTATTAAATACCGAGGAGGAAGGTGCAAAGTGATGTCTTGGCTCCCTCAAGACAATGACTCTTCTGATGGTGCCAAGAGTAACTGAGTGCGTAATAAATAGAGAGCGCGAGCAAAACATCGTTACAGAGCCGCAAACAACTTTTTAGCGGTGCGTTCAAGTCAGCGCCGTGTGTCAAGAGGACAGGTAAACATCGCACCAACATCCTGTCGGCTGTTTTCGCCAGCCTCTCCCAGTGTACTCCGGCAGGGGCCAAACATAAACGGCAAAAAGCGCTGACAAATGTCGCACAACTTGGGATATATTAAAACCAGCAGGACAAGTTTCAAGTTTCACTCCTGATTTTACTTGCGACTTTTTACGAGATGGGCAAGGTTCGCCGAACAAATGCATGCAAATAGGCGCCAACAGGCGAGAGCAGCCAAGACCCTTGAGCAG